>JASSUY010010217.1:0-13368 GCA_032466535.1 Forpus xanthops
CCCTGCCCATGGCAGGGGGGTTGGAACTAGATGATCTTAAGGTCTTTTCCAACCCTAACTATTCTATGATTCTATGAATTCTTGCTTGGCCTACGCAGAGGGCAATAACAATCCAGTGACATTTGCACTGCTAAAAATTTTTGAACTGTCTTTGTGCCCAAGAGTTTCAATCTATGCTCAGCTTTACAGCACCTGAAATGTTCATCAGAGAAACAGAGCTTCATTTATGACTTTTCTGTAGTCTCCAGTGGTAAACAGGTCATAGAATAGTTTAGTTTGGAAGAGATTTTTGGACATTATCTGGTCCAAGCCCCTGCTAAAAGCAGGAACAACTTTGAGGCTAGTTCCAATTCAAAAGTTGGATCATGTTGCTTAGAGTCAGATTATGGAATTTTGAATATGTTTCAAGCAGATATTGGGCAACATTTTGCACTGTTTTACCACCCCTATAGTGAGAAAATTATCCTAATATCTACTGGGAATTTGGCTTGTGCCCATTGCCTCTCTGCCTTTTGCTTTACACTGCTGATTCAAATCTGGTTCTGTCTTCTCTCTGTCTTCCAGTAGGTTGTTGCAGACTACCTTCATCTTCTTTTCTTAAGGCTGAACACACCTAGGTCTGTCAGCTTCTTGGCATAGCACTACTTGTAAGATAAGATTCAATAAATCATTCCCTGCTCATCTATGAATTTGTTCTCTTTTGGAGAGCAAGTGTCAGAAGAGCAATAGGCAGAAAAGGTTTCCTTTATTCTTTGGGCTTTGATTGATTTTAAAACATGTCTAATTCTCAGTGGTTTAGGCAGGAGAAGGAAATCAGAATTTTAAGCTATTCTTCTAGTCAGTTTTTCTTACATAGATATATTTCATACTATCCTTTTCTGGGGCCATTGTATGTCTTGTTGCAAAGCAAGTTGCTGAGCTGACCTTTTGTTAACACTTATTTCTGGAATCCACTGAGAATGGAGCAGAAAACATTTGTGAGCACAATACAAATCCTGGCAATTTCTGCAAGCACAAATTTCACAGGTGCATATTCCACCTTAGGAAAGGCAGGCAGAGATTTTGCAAAAGGTAGCATAAATCAGTGTTGGCTGAAAAAAAAAATAAAACGAATAAAAGTAAAAAGAATAAGCTACCAATAGAAACCATAGCTGACATTGAGATCTAAAAGAAAACTTGAAATTATTCCTAATACACACAGTATTTGACTGGAAAATACATTTTGAGATTAAGAAACATCAGCATCCCTCCCTCATTTCTGCAGAACCAGAGCTGTAAGAATGAATGGGTGCAAAGCTGAGAGGCGTAGTGGGTATTTGACTCAAAAAGCAGAGCTGTAACCACTCATCAGTCGAGCTGGGAACAGAGGAGGTGGCTGCGGCAGGCTGGGCCAGGAGGAGGCAGCAGCCAAGTGGCAATAGCTGGGCAAATAATTTCATGGTGCAGCTGCAGTGGGTGGAAGAAAATGGCTTCTGACAAAGAAACTTTCTCACATTTCCCTTTTCCTTCCTGAGAGTGAAGAATGGAGAAAAAGACAGAACTGGCAGAGTCTGAGCATGAAAGGAAGGAGCCTGCATGGGGAGTAACACTGGCAGCAGCCCCAAGGCCACCAGTGGGACTGCTGATGGAAGATGATCTCCATGGCTGTAGTAGTATCTGCCTCTACAGCAAAGATGGGCAATAAATTGGGAAAAGGAGTGCTGTACATGGAAACATGCACCATATATATACACACACAGTTTACTCATGGATGTTTTCATATTCCGTCACATTAGAGTCAAATGTTGCTGCAACATTCAGTGTGCCCAGTACTGAGACCCACAACTGCTTTTCTTGTGCTGCTTCTGCTGGTAGAGACTGGATAGCTTTCAGATGTGTGGTGTACTATGCATTACACCAGCTTTGGTCACACTGAAGCAGTCTTAAGCCCACTTGCATCATTTCTACTAATGTGTAAACCAGGAGTAAGCTGGCTCAACATATGCTTCAGAGAAACTCCCTCCTGGAGGGTACTTTATGTTTACACATGGGAGGCACTTGAACTGCAGCTTCTTTGGCTTTTATATGGCTGATTTACACCAGTTTAGCTTCAGTCCCTTTGTTCCTCTTTTTTTCAAGTATGTAAGAAAGTTGAGCATGGTGTAAGAAGACAGAATGTCTCACAGTATAAATTATGGGTGTCTACAGCTGGCACTGTCTTCACCTCAGTTATGAATTCTTCAGTTAGCTATTGGAAACAGCATTTTTCCTAAGCTTGTTTGATGAGTCTTAACATCCTAGTCGCTCTCCTCCTGCAGATGCTGCTAAAATTTCCAGGCTCAGAAAATTCTGGGAAGTGTGTCCATCCAGATCTTGCTTCTCCTTGGGGCAGCTTTTCAAAGGCTGTTGCCAGAGCCGGAAGGAAAACCTTACACCTGAAAATAAAGCATAGGTATCCCATTAACTTTTATTTTGAGCATCAAATTAATTAAGCATTGCACTCTTTAGGCATCCACAAGGTCACAGAAATATTTCTTTCCCATGAAAGTGTACTGGAGTTAAAAAGCCAAATAAACCCACCCCACAAACCTGTCCTTCACCTCTACCATTTGCAAGCTTTAAAAACTGCAAAACAGAGCTGGGCCTTTCCAGGGTTCACACTTAGAAGTTGTTGAAAAGTGTAACCAAGTGTGACTAATGACCGCATGGCATGGGGTATTTGCATGGATTCCGTCTGCAAGCATCAAGTGTGTGAAACTAGATTATTTGAGGAGGAATGGAAGCGGCAGGAAAGCAGGCAGAAATTAAAAGACTCATGTGGTAGAATATCACAGCAACTCAACCAGTGCTTCCTGATACTAGGTGGCTGTTCAATTATATACAGTGAGAAGGAGGGTGCACTGTTTACCAGCAGGGATTGATGTTCATTAATTAAAAACCAAGAAGTGGTAGAAAACAGATAATTAATACCAGGGTATTCATGCTATTTGTAAATTAGAAAATTAGTGTTGAGCAGTAACTTTCATTATGAGTTATTTATTCCATTGGAAGATAGAATAAATAGCTCATCAATATTCAGTATGCGTTGCTCAGCGCTCCAATCTTCCTTCTACTGTAAGCACTATGTGCCATAAAATACAAAACCCGGAGAGCAGGCAGGCTTTCATACACTGAGCAGCTGAGTGACACTTAACATCTGTTTGGAGTCAATGAGAAGAGAGGTGCTCAGCTACTGCTGTGGACTGAACTCAATTGCAGGAACATCTTTAGGGAGCTGTTGGGAGGAAACTGTGAGGTTCTTGCTCCTGTCTATGGTGTGTATGTGCATGGCCTTCATCAGCCCCACATCTACATGACTCAGGCTGTGATACATTCATCTTTCTGCACTTCCCTGAGGGGGAGGGACCAATGATTTCCAGAATACCTGTCACTGGGGGTAGGAGATGGAGGTACCGAATCCAGGAGGGAAAGCAGGGAGCAAGGAATGGCTGGCTCACTGGGAGGTCTGTCTCTCTTCAGCAGCAGCAGTGGTGCTGGGAAGAACAGTTTATTGACAGCTGCCATCCAAAATGTGTGCCCATGGCCTCACAAGGAAGCTGAGCTCAGCTCTGCCTGGCACTTCAAGCCCCTCACCTGCTTCCTTGCCCTATGCAGTGCTGCCTTCAGAAAAAAGCTATCTGAGAGACAGATCTCCAAGTGCCTCTTAGAGTTTCCTTTGCTGCCATTTGCCTTCCTCCTGTCTTATTCAAAATTTTGAAGTGTGGCAACCTTACAGGAAGGGAAGGGCAGGCCTGGGTCCATTTTTAGGCTGAATGTGATACCTCTGAATCTATTACAGTGACCGCAGTAAGGCAATACACAGCACTGGCTCTTCACAGAATCTGAAATCCAGTTCCTGCTGCCTTCCCACATTACCAACTGAGAGACAGCAATGCCCACGCTGTGGAGGGACGAGTGGAAGTGAGATATGCATTGCCTGTAAAAGACCTTCAGTCCAAAGGCAACATGGTATCACCACAGATATTAAACACCCTAATCTAGAACAGGGTGATTGAGGTACCCTTAGAATGCCCATGGTCCCAACCCCGGATGTGTGGAATAATCTATGCAATTATATTCCCCTTAGTGCTTCAGAGAAGTCCCAGTGACTGTAATGCATGCTAACTTAATCTTAGCCACAGAAAAATGTGTTTCTAATTTACAAATTCGGCAATTTTTCAATAAAAGTTGTTGCACTTTGTCTGATCTATTCTCAAAATACGGAAGTGCTTGAAGCATGACCACCTGCAATAACAGATTACTGTTCCCTAAAATATTGCCATACACCTACAATGTGGAGGCGTAAAGCTTCTCTAAAAAAGATCTTTGTTATTTTTTCTAAAAGAAAGAAACGATCCCAAAGTAAAGCTGGTTTTCAGCAGCCTCTCTGCTCCCCAATGCAACTGGCATCAAAGTCTAATGAAAACCTGTTTGCGGACACTGGATCTGATCCAAGGTACACTATTGGCATATTCTAGACCCCTTGGGACATGACTCATATAAAAAACACAAGGCTGTCATCAGATGGCTGGTGGCTCAAATAAATCAAATTTACTTTGAAAATTGAGGCATACCAAAATTTTATTAGGTGAAACTTTGGCATTTCTTATAGCCAACTTGCACATATATATTTTTATTACTTACAGCAGTTTAAAAGTATGCTACCAATCATATGCAAAACAAGACACGATTGCAAGCGTACATTTTTTACTGGGTGGCAGGAGGAACTGTGTTGTTTTCTTTTAAAAGCCCTGAATAGTGCTGCATGTTTGTTAAAGGTGGCACAGCAGAACAGACCTCTCTGTTTGCTTTCCTGTGAGTGGCTGGGAGCACATCCTCCATTTGTGATCTCAAGCCCTGACTTCAAAGAGCAGCTTCTCTTACAGAATAATTGCTCACTAAAGCTATCAACTACATCAACTGCAACACAAAAATGACACATAATGTTTGCAAAGTATGCTTACAAGAAACAGGCATAAATGTTGCTGAAGTCCTTGATGGCCCGGGAGGGACCTCATCTTCAGAGGCTGTTTCTACAACCCACATGCAGATAGATACAGAGCTTGGTGTTGCCACAGCCAGTGCAGAAGCCACTCCTGGCTCAAGTGTTTGGACTGTATAGAGTCCCTCTCCCTTCCAGGGACTGTCCTAGTGATAGGAAAAGGGGTTCAGAATTAAAGAGGAGATTTAGGTTAGACACAGGGAAGAAGCTCTTTATTTTGGGGGTGCTGAGGTACTGGAACAGGTTTCCCGAGGAAGTTGCGAATGCTCCATCCCTGGCAGTGTTCAAGGCCAGATTGGACAGGGCTTGAGCAACCTGGTCTAGCATAAGTTGTCCCTGCCCATGGTGGGAGAGTTGGAACTAGATGATCCTTAAGGTCCTTTCCAAGCCAAACCGTCCTATGATTCAATGATTCCTCTGCCTGCAACCAGAGAGGCTCACTGCTTGCTTCAACACAAAAGACACTGCAAAACTTAGTAAAACGAAGGTCCTATTCCTCTACTGCTCCAGTCTATGACTAAAATTCAAGGCAAAGGCCATATTTTGGAGGAGAGTGCATGCTTTTGGGTTTGATGATAGAAGATAAAATCGTGAATTAGAAGTACATTAATTTTTAAAATATCTTTCTGTAGATAGGAGAGCCTAACTCCCATTGACATTTCTAAACTTCATTTATCTGGTTGCTTGGCAAGATAGCCTCTGTTTTAAACTAATGATAGAAGGAATAAAAAGCTGCAGATTTGGTCTAGTTTTTCCTCAAACTATAATGAGGTCGATGGGAATATAGTCTGATGGAGTCCGAGAAGCATGCTGGCTCTGTTCCAAAATAACTTAGTTCAGTATGCAAAAACAAAGGGAAAATAATGGCGCCGTAGATAAAACCCACGAGATTGTTGTATCTGACAGTGCATTGCTTTGGAATGGAGACATTCTTGGCCAAATGCTGACACCCCCATCACAGAAAAATGAGCCTCTGAGGTTCCTAGTGGCTCGTTCCTGGGGAAGGCTGCAGTCTGGTGCTCCATCCTGCTGGGGGATTGGGTTGTCTTGCTTAGAGAAGCTCACTCACCTAGGCAGGTGCCTCTCAGTGTGGTGAGGTTCTTCCTGGAAAAGTGTGGAGTGCAAATCAAACCAGAATTTGGCCCCAAATGTAAAACCCCATCAATTTTCATAAAGGTAATACTCAATTGTAAAGAGTTTCATTTGTAGGGAAGTAGGAAAGCACAGCCTTGCAGTGTGAGCTTAGCCCTTGCAGGAGTGTGATTCTTACAGACCCTCTGGATCATTGTAACTCTCTTTGCTTGAAGTAAATGCCATAAAAATCCCTTTTAGTTCTGGAAGAGCCAGGCCAGGACTGAGCTCCTGCCTCCAGAGTCTGCCATGGTGGACTGACTGACCAACTCTTCTGGGAATCGGGAAACTTGTTTCTTTTCCATTTTGGCAGCCAAGACATGTTGTCTGAAGCTGACAAAAGTTATTTCTGGTATACAGCATTTGCAGTGAATTTAAATCAAGTTCATGAAGCAATACCCTCACTTCACATATTCCTAATACAATAGCCTGTGAAGTTTTTGCAGTGGAAATGTGAGGCTTGATCAAAAGCATTTGAAGAAATAGTTCCTTTCATATTAGTGGACTTTCTTATTAGCCCTTAATTCCGTATGTTGCTGGGCGTGTTTAGTCTGTGTCAGGGCATAATGGTGCTCTATAGACTTGAGAAATTTCTGCAGAATTCAGGCTTCTTCCCTTATCACGAAGGAGCAGACACATACATCCTCTTGAAATAACAGAGAACTGAGTCATTAAGAGAGACATCAGCAATATTTAGTGACTAAAATGTAGTGTTGTGACTAAAAATTTATCCCCATGGATATCTGATCAGTTTCCAGGGGAAAAAAAAAAAAAAAACAACAAAAATCATATGAACTCACAAGTGAAGGAGAAATAAATTCTGGTAGCTTCTATTTCCCTTGAGATAACTTCTTGTCACTTCAATACACTGCTTGAATATTTTCCAGGATTAGTTTTTTGTATCTCATTGTTTTGGCTGCTGTACATATTTGCACAATTTTCTTTCCCTTAAATAAAACAACCAAAAAAATCATCAGATCATAAAATGTTTCTACAATTTAATTAAAAAATAATATTTACTGTCTGCACAGTTTAAATTTGGCTTACTTTTGCATATGCATTATGATGCAGACTTCTATTACATGATCACATAGTATTTTTCCCCACAGGATGCAATATTTTCCTTTGCAGGATAACCTTCTTTCCAAGCCCCTCATTTTGTGATTGATTTACTCTGAGACTGGGAAAAGAGCTGCAGCTGAGAAAGGGAAGTTTCTCCTCATTACCTAACTACCCCAGGATCTGTTCTTCAGATTTCACCTTCCAGCCATCACTTCCTTTCCAGCCCACATCCAATTTGCCCTGCTAAATCCTCTTCTGATCTACCCCTTCTTCCTAGTTTCCCTCTAACAAGCCATGCCTCATTGCCTAAATAGTCCCACATTTCCTTTCCGCTTGCCAGTGATCCTACAGGAAACATCTTGCTGCCATAATGTGCCTCTTTCCTTTCCACTCTGCTTTTCTTTTGTCCTGCTAGGTTCAGATCAGAGGGCTTCCTCATCTTCTTCTGGGGGCTTCCCTGTCCAATGGTCATAGCAGCACAGGAGGAGTCACAGGAGTGGGGCAGAGCTGATAGCAATGTTAATGGGTACAGCAGCATTGCATTCTTCCGATCAATCCATCAATGTTTCTGCCAACGGGAACAACCCTTATGCCAAAGCTTAGTTGGGCAGAGCAGGCTTTCTTAGAAACAGACCCAACACTGGTAGAAAGGACACATAGGAAGGGATGAGTGCTCTGGTGGTGTTGTACCTGAGCTTCCTTTTTTTTTTTTTAACAACAAAAGTCACCAGTTTTTTAAAGAAAGGTAAAACTGTTCAATCTTTTCCTAGTGTAATCTTGGATATGGCTAGGAGTATGGCCATACATTTGCTTTTGCCGTTATAGATGTTCGATTGTTTATTGAGATTCCACCCAATCACAGATGATCATTGGGAATATTCAAATCGTCTTTTTGCAGAGTTGCTAGCAACTGAAAACAGAATCCTTTATCAGGATGTATCAACAGTCTTAGCAAATGATACTATAGGTAGCCTCTAATATCACCTTAAAACCCACCCTACACACAGGGTGGCTCTTACTCTAAGTACGATCTCAAACCCCAAACTTCCCCTTAGTCTGTTGAGGCAGTGATATATGCCAACTGTGTCACATGTGACTAGATCAGAAGAAGCTACCAGGAGTACCTGTAGGCAATTTCACTTATGGGTAAAGACTTCCTCTAAGTCTTCCCAGTGAGGAAATGGTGGAGCAGTGCGAGCAACTATCTCGATCTCATGACTCAGCCTAGGCACAAGGGAGTCTCCTACTAGAGCAGCATAGGTAAAGCCTGTATCCCTCCTCTTCAGAAAAATCAACTCTCAGACCCTATGCTATTGAGGAACTGTTGTTTTGAGAGAGCACTGCCTTATTTACATTCTTTTTCATAATTTCAAATATCTTTTTACCATGAATTAAAAGCAAATGTTTCAGAAAGCTACATTATGCTATGGTCTCCCAACTCTGAAACCATCGCATTCTGAAGTTTCTTTTACAGGGTATGGCATGTTCAACTGGACCTTGAAAATTCAAACTTGAGGATGCAGAAAGGAATTGAAAATTAGTTGAACCGAAATGTTCATGTGCAGTTGCAGGCTGGGTCCACAAGGACCTCCTGCTCTGCAGAAGGCCTGTCACAGTCTTGTATTATTAGTCTAATTAAAGAGAAGCTGGAGGCTTTGCAGAAGTAATTTCTTTTCTACATACATAGCTGTTTTATGAACCAGACTTATTTCCACAGTGCCAAATTGCATTTCAGAATATATCGTTGCTAAATAGAGTGAAATGTATTTCCATTTTTCACAGCTGAACCACATTTTGGCTGAGGGGGAGGCAGGACTCTCAGTACCATTTCCTGAAGTCAACAGCAGACCTGTCATTAATTTCAGTGTCCCAGGATTTAAGCAAGAAGATAACAGACCCTCAAATGGTTTTAAGTTCATTGAAACATTAGCCCGAAATGAAGCATATGCCATTCAGTTAAAGATGCACGTTTACACAGCTGAGGATGACAAGTCTAGTTTGACTGAAGACCGGAGGAGAGAATGGTGCCTCCTCCTACATGATCTGCCCCCTGAAGAAAACATCTGCCTGCATGCTTAACCAGGATTGTGAACTGTTAATGTAATCTGACCTTTAGACAAAGGGAAGATCACTCCAATGTACAAATACAGAAGAGGCTAGAATGCTATGTACTGTTGACTGTTTTCTACATGCGTGGATAAGAATGCAATGACAATATATTAAAGAACTGAAGAACATGACTGTTAGAGAGTCAGGGCTCCCAGGCATTCAGGAGAAAATATGAAAGCTAAAGCTCAGCCAAATGTATTTCTTGGAAATTATCTGAAGTGGATCCATTGATGTCTTTCTAGTAATAACAATGTGTATCAGGGCTGTGAAATCTTGTTTCACAACTGAATTCATGCAAGCTTTAGTTTAGGCCAGGGCTCAGAACTTCATATGAGCAATAGGATTTTGAGGGAAAGGCTTTTTGTAACACTACTTTGAGATCGGAGACCTTTCTACAATCTGGTTGATTAAACTTAATACACAGTATCTCTAACATAAAAGCTGTGGCAGATACCGCTAGCTTTTTTTCTGTGGAAAGAGCAGAAAACAGAAGAGATCAGGAGCCCATTGTTCTTTGTGTAGGTGGCGACAGAAAGGGTATAAATGTAGTTATTTCTCTGCTGCTTAGTAGCCAAGCTGCAACTTGAGGCCCTGAGGCATGCACAGTCCCTCCCTTCACATATTCAAATAATAGCTACACACAAAACCATTGAAAGCCTACAGGCACAAATAGAAGACTTCAATTCTGTGACTGGAGAGCATGTTTTCCTACAGTGACAGGGTCCAGCCTTCCTACAGTGAGGAGTGACTGCCTCAGTAATGGCTCACATGAAGCGGATGTTCTTTCAGACTTACTTTGCTGTAATCATTATGCATGTAACATCAGAGAAACTGACCTGAATGATCTGAGGCTAAGTCATTTAAAATGACTGAGGTTCTTGGTTTCAGAAAGGCAACTGGAAAAAAAGACATCAGTTCATTGAAGCATTAGAGCTCTGTTAAAGCAGCTGTCAGCAGCCTAGATCAGTAGTCTTGGTAGGTCTGTCAGGGCTTTCATTGCTTGATAGCACCAACACTTCATGGGATATTCAAAATGTTACTGTAATAGACCCTCTGTACATGTTTGATCTTCTCACAGCCATAGTCTACTCAGTAATCCCATAACTGGCTGATGGTCATAATTTTCTGTTCATCTATTAATTAACCACTTTCCCTGGATTTATTTTTAATTTGTGTACAGCTAACATGGGCTTTTTCACAACTGCAATGCACAAGTATAAGTTCTGAACTATTAAATTCTGCCCAGTTTCTGTTGCAGTGGTCATCAAATTCTCATTGCGATCCTTCTGCATGTTGAAAATGCCTCCTCACTGCCATCTTTCATCCACAGGAGCTGTGATCTCTTGCCTTGCAGGTACAATCTGCCTGGTTCAGGCTGTGTGCACTGCCTGTGCTGCCTGAGGAGGGTGCAGTCTTGCCTGTAGGGAAGAACCTCAGAGCAGCATACCCTGATGGACTGTCTCTACCTCTGTGAGACTAGTAGCTCCCACAGTACCAAACCATACACCTACTATCAGAGCTGGATATTACCTTCTCATTTCTCAGGTATTCAGTGTTCTGCCTTTTTTTTTCTTTTTTCCTGTTTGTTTTTATTACACTCATTGTAGCCACAGTCAATGCACACAGCCGCTTTGCTGTCCTGCAGGGTGCTGATGAGGAACCACACTCCCACCAGGAACCACACCAGGAGCAACCGGCTGGTGCACTGGTGAAGAAGATTGCTACTGGCGCTGCCAGAAAAAAGCAGCGGGCCGTAGTAGTAGGGGACTCTAGTCTGAAAGGAACAGAGGCACCCATCTGTCAGCCTGACCCGGTCTCAAGGGAGGTGTGCTGCCTACCAGGGGCTCGGATTAGGGATTTTACAGAGAAGCTGTCTGCTCCAGTCAGTCCCACTGACTAGTACCCACTTCTAGTGATCCATGTGGGTGCTAGTGATATAGATAGCAGTAACCTGGAGATCATAAAGAAGGACTAGAGAGCTCTGGGAGAGGTGGTTAGGGGCTCTGGAGCTCAGATTGTCTTTTTTCCTCAATTCTCCAGGATACAGGGCAGGATCTCAAAAAGGCTAGGAGGACTGGGCAGGTTAATACATGGTTAGAAGAGTGGTGCTATAGTCAGGGGTTTAGGTACCTAGAACACAGGACTCAATTTAGTACACCGGGTCTACTAGGGGCTGGTGGAGATGGTTTGACAAAGAAAGGGAAAAGGGAATTTGGTAGGAGACTTGCCAGACTGGTCAAGGATGCTTTAAACTAGATGTGTTGGGGGAGGGGGCCATCGTTGCATCCCAACACACCCAGTCACTCGCCAGCACCTATAATAAATGTTCGGAGCAGTGCAGAGATACTCCAGCTGCTCCAGCCAACGAGCTGGCTTCAATAAGAACTCAGCTCAGATGCCTTTATGCAAATGCCCATAGCGTGGGGAACAAACAAGAGGAACTGGAGATGTGTGCATGTCTACAGGGGTATGATATCATAGGCATCACAGAGACATGGTGGAATGGCTCCTATGACTGTTGTGTTGGAATGGAAGGTTACAGGCTCTTTAGGAAAGACAGGCCCAGTAGGTGGGGAGGGGGAGTTGCTGTTTATGTTAGGGATAGGCTGGAGAGTATGGAACTCTGTCTGGGGACAGGTGAGCTGTTGACAGAGAGTTTGTGGGTCAGGGGTAAAGGGAGAACAGCGATGGGAGACATTACTGTGGGGATCTGTTACAGACTGCCTGACCAAGAGGACTCGGTGGATGAAGAGCTCTACAGACACATAGGAATAGCCTCATGGTTGCAGGCCCTCGTTCTCATGGGGGACTTCAATCACCCTGATATCTGTTGGAGGGACGGCAAAGCCCAGCATAAGCAATCCAGGAAATTCCTCAGTTGTGTGGAAGACAACTTCCTTCTGCAAATAAGAGGAGCCAACGAGGAGGGGTGCCATGCTTGACCTTGTGCTCACCAACAGGGAAGGACTGGTTGGAAATGTGGCACCCCAGGGCAGCCTTGATTGCAGCAATCATGAGATGGTCGAATTTGAAATCCTGAGGACAGTGAGAAGGGTGTGCAGCAAGCTCACTGCCCTGGACTTCAAGAGAGTAGACTGGCCTCTTCAGGAACCTGCTTAGTAAGATTCCATGGGATATAGCCCTAGAGGGTAAGGGGACCCAAGGCTGTTGGTTGATATTCAAGGATCACCTGCTGTAAGCTCAAGAGCAATACATCCCTACTAGAAGGAAGTACTGCAGGAAGGCCAGGAGACCTCCTTGGATAGATAAGGAGATGCTGAGGAAAATTCAAAGAAAAAAAGAGGCTTATAAAAGGTGGAAGCAAGGACAGGTGACCTTGGAAGAATACAGGGATGTTGTGCGGGAAGCTAGGGACCAGGTTAGGAAAACTAAGGCCTAGTTACAATTAAACTTGGCTAGGGATATTAAGGATAACAGGAAGGGATTCTATAGGTATATTGCAAATAACAGACAGGCTAGGGACAACGTGGGTCCTCTTCAGAAGCCATCGGGAGAACTGGCTACCCTGGATTTGGAGAAAGTTGAGGTTCTTAATGACTTCTTTGGCCCAGTCCTCACTGGAAAATGTTCTGACCATACCACTCAAGACTTGGAAGGCAGATGCAGGGACAGTGAGAATGAAGACCCTGGGCCCACTGTAGGAGAGGATCTGGTTCGAGACTATCTTAGGAACCTGAACGTACACAAGTCCATGGGACCTGATGAAAACCATCCTCGATTCCTGAAGGAGCTGATGAACAAATTTGCTAAGCCACTGCCCATCATATTTGAAAAAACATGGCAGTCACATGAAGTTCCCGATTACTGGAAAAAGGAAATATAATCCCCATTTTCAAGAAGGGAAAAATGGATAAGCCAGGCAACTACAGATCAGTCAGCCTCACCTCTGTGCCTGGCAAAATCTTGGAGCAGATTGTCCTGGAAGGCATGCTGAGGCGCATGAAAAATAAAAGGTGCTTGGTGACAGCCAGCATGGCTTCACTAGGGGGAAATCCTGCCTGACCAATCTGGTGGCCTTCTATGAT
>JASSUY010010218.1:5239-17739 GCA_032466535.1 Forpus xanthops
GACCTTGCACTTGGCATGGTTAAACTTCATGAGGTTGGCATCAGCCCACCTCACAAGTGTGTCAAGGTCCCTCTGGTTGGCATTCCTTCCCTCCAGTGTGTCAACCGAACCACACAGCTTGGTGTCATCAGCAAAGTTGCTGAGCGCACACTCAATCCCACTGTCCATGTCACCGACAAAGATGTTGAAGATCCCAACACTGATCCTTGAGGGACACCACTTGTTACCAGTCTCCAGCTGGACATTGAGTCATTGAGCACAACTCTTTGCTTAGAGTTAAAATTTTTCTTAAGTTTTTTCTTTGAGTTAAATGCTCTAGAAATAGGACTGCTCAAGTGTATCATGTAGTCAAGATGCAAGAAATCTAAACAAATTTTTTTTAGTCCTGTCTGGTTTCTGAAGTTATAAATAGATGTGCGTCATCATTTTTTGAAACATTCATTACGTAAAATCTCAGGTATTTCCTTGATTAGCAGCCTAAACATTCCTTTCTAGAAATCTATGCCACTACTAGCTCTTATATGTTATCTTTTATTGAATAATTTTTCCCAGTGTTACCTCCTTCTAATCTCTAAGGCATAGTACAACACACTTAGCTCTCATCAGCACTATTAATAAGGGATTCTTTGGGTTACTTGACTTTCTGTCACTTACTGAAATATCTTTATTTTCATACTTCAGCGCACAGGACAAAGGTTAACATCCCAGAGCAAGGAGTTTAAGAGTTGAACAGAACAAGAGAGATACATTAACAAATACTGATAAGTAAATTAAAGGTAGATGAGAAAACCATATAAGTAAGTAAACAGAAATCTAACACAACATATGAGATGATGAGTAGGTATCAAAATAAGGTATATCTATCAACATACCTTTTTCCTCTGCCTCTCAAATGACCAAAGTGCTGTTTACATGAGGTATATTCTGATGGTTCTTCAGGCAGGTCCCGTATCTTGCATCCAGAGGCATTTTTCCAAACCCCAGGCCAAATGATAGGCTGGAGGCTGATTAAATTTATGCGTTGCTGTATCTGTTGTAGAATTGGATGCTACAGGCCCACATCTCTTTAGGCAGAATGTATTAGAGTTGATAGATGGTTGAAGTCACATATTAGGTGTCATATGGGAATAAGAAATGTTAATTTTGCAAATATATTTTGGCTGGCAATCTTCTATGCAGTAAACATGTACAGAAAATGGTTCACAATCCACATTTTGGGCAAGGTAATGAAAAGTCGGTCGACCTCACCTGCCAAAGGGTTAAACCAAGGAGATGTCTAGGTAGCACTTCCGTTCTTA
Organism: Forpus xanthops; assembly: GCA_032466535.1. NCBI lineage: Eukaryota > Metazoa > Chordata > Aves > Psittaciformes > Psittacidae > Forpus > Forpus xanthops. The sequence goes on from JASSUY010010218.1 coordinate 6,538, forward strand.
AACCATTTGACAGCTACTCCACCAGCTTTTTGCTGTATATTTTGAAATGCTTTGTATTTTAAGAGACACATGTCAGCCATTTCGATGTTGGCATATCCATGTTCTGAAGCACGAACCAAAATGAAAATTGTTTCTTGCAAACACCACCAAGTTCCAGATTCAATCTCACTTTTCCACTTGCTTGTGAGGATAATCACTACGACTCAGAATGTTCAAAACTCTAAGTAGCCCCAAAGTCATAATGTGTCCTAGTGCTACAAATGTTTGTGATATGAGTTTTATAGGTATAAGCTCAGAATGTCTCAGAAAATTAATTCAGAATCTGTTATTATCCTCTCTTCAATTGTTCTATATACAGTAACCATGTGAAATTCACATTCATTTCTATATTTAAGCATTGTTTGAAAATGTAGTGACTTTGCATGCAGTATTTGGATGTATATCTACTAAAAATTGCTGATCAATCTCTAATTTGGAAGAAATTTTATACTTTGCACTAATGAAAGATATTGGAAAAAAAATTAATGCATCTTGGGAGATTTCATTATGATTTTAGTAGTAAATCTACATGTACATATCAATAGCTCAAGCAACATTTTTCACTTTACAAGACAAGGTAAGAGGTTAAGAACCCTTTAGAATAGCAAATATCTTGATTTATCATCACAAGTAGATGTTTCCTAAGAAGCAGAAAAGACAGCCTATAAACCAGGTGTCCAAGTACCATTAACATCAGCAGCACAGAATATATCATGGAGCAATACATGAGTATAATAACAAGAATAATGACAAAATAAAGAAAAATGGTTTGATTTCTTCACTAGCTTAAGAGAAGTAAATTTTCCTTTCTGTCATACTGAAATTCTCAGTACAGAAACAACATGGAATCGCACATGGATGATATAGAGGCTAAAATGATGGATTAAGGACTTTGGAAGAAAATTAGTTAGAAGACAAACTTTTAATTATCTAATAAAAATAATAACTAGATATGCAAATTAAAACAGTACAAAAAATTCTGCATTATTTATTCCAGTGTGCAATTCCAGGAATTAGAGACTAAGCAGCAATGTTTTCACTTTAAATTTTGCCTTTTTTATTTGCACCAGCCCTACTGAGTGAAAGGGAATTTAAAATATGTGCAAAAAGCTCATTCAATAAATATGCTCATCTGTGGCTATTTGAGTCATGAAATCTACTATTTCATGGCCAGAGAGTGGCCATGGCAACAACCTTCTGGGAAAGGATCACATTTCAAAAATCTCTCTAGGATGTTATTGGTCAATGTCCAAAACCCAGGAAAATACAAGTAGAGTAGAGGATCCATAAATTAGATTGCTTGGTGTTCATTATAAAACTATTTCCACGAAAAGGGCAGCTAATTTGAATGAAGCAATCTAAAATATTTAGTATGTGCATAAATACACTCATATTATAATGTGAAAATAAAGCCTCCAGAGACACCATTGGTATTCTCACTGTTGTATTATTGCCACAGTTAGGTTAACATCTATTTGAAATAATTTGTGATGCACAGAAGCAAAAATGTCATCAGCTTTTTTTAAAAAGAGTGTTTGCTGTAAATTAAGTTATCCTCCACAATATGGCGCATCACCAATATATTTTTTGTTTACCAGTGGTAGCTAAGAGGTAGTGTTCTGGACTCAACAGTGGACAGATTCGTAGAAATATCATGCTCAGACATATTCTAGAAGTTAGGCATCCAGCTGATGTACTCATAATATCTAATACAAGGAAATTTAAAAGAGCAAACACAGTGAACTATGTAACTGAAGTTAGCTGAGTTCAATGAGAGTAAATATGGTGTGCAGAGTTGGATGAGCAGGACAGTACTAGAAATACAGCTGATGGGATAGATTACATTTCTCACAGAAGAATTAAACTAAATTATGGTAAAAGCCAAATACTGTACTTCAGGACTTAAAGAGCCTCCAGTGTTTAGTGAGATGGACAACAGAAAACATAGAGCTACGGCCTACTTTTGGGTTGGTCAGTAGCCCCCTAAAACTGGCAACACAACACTGAGACCAAGTCATTAATATCTCCATTCACCAGCTACCCAAGCAGTATGTTGTGTGGCTGGCAAAACTGCCCTACAGCAGTGACTTCTCCCTTGTCATATCATGATACCTCACCTCATGGCCCTGCTTGCTCTCACCTAAATGTAGCTCTCCTCATTCCTTGTTGCTCTTCGTCATGGTCTTTTGCACTATAGAGACTTCTGGTCTGATCCCCATACAGCAGCTTCAGTATCTGCACACTCATGAGTAAAACAGGGTCAATAAAATGTCAGTAAAATACTATTTTCATAGAATCAATAAAAGTAATCTTTAGCTATCTTATATGTGGGTATCTATTTTAAGAGGGGTTAATTTATGCATACACAGATGTCTGCTCACTTTGCTGTAGAAGGAGTCTAGAACACTTGTAAGAATTTTACTTATGAGTATGAAGTGGATATGTAATTTAAGATGAAGTTAATATGTAATGTAAAGAATTTTTAATAGTAGGTATTAAATAATCAGTATTTCATATGAATTTGACTAGCATTTTTTCTTTTGGGCTAACAGACATTAAAGAAAGGTCAGACAGTTAACTTTACTCAGTTGCTTACATCAGCGTGTGCAAAGAACTCTGGTTTTGTGATTGGAAAACACTACAAAAAATGCTATACACTCTACTGATGAAAATGATTTCATGAAATTGAGGTCAACATTGTCCCTTGGGTGCCTGATGGGAAACAGTTAGGGAGTGGTTATCCTTCAGGATTTTTATTTGGAGAGCTTCCACCTTAATCCTTTTAAAATCAGTGACTGGGAAACAATTGAGAACTCTGATTTCCTCTTTTTTATGTGATAATTCCTAACTATCAGTATCAGTCAAAGGATTGTCTCTAAAGCAACATTTTTGGAAGCAGCTTGATACAAACTTTAAATTTCATTTTCAAAAGGGATTAAAAAGGAAGACTGGAAGGGATTCTAAGTTGCTCAGACACTTCAGAAAACCTAGTTACAGTTTTACCTTTTAAAGTTCTATTTGAATTTTGGATGTTAGCTGTGGATTTAAGGAGAAGAGAAGAATTTGAATTAAATTTTGTTGTCAGCAGATAAAACATGAAGGAGATAAACATGTATACTGCTAATAACAGCAAAATCAAGAATATGTTTAAGTCAACCAATTTTGAGAATAATTTACTGTGGTAAAGGTAGATTTAAAAAATATTTTATATTTTCTCAAAATAATAAGTGGCTACAAATTACTGAATGACTCAACTGTATTTTCCCTTTGTTCTTCAGCCTCTTTGTCTTTTACTAAGTCTGCTGTGCAAAGTAAGCATCACATTCTGAAGGTAGAAAACCTTAGGGGTCCCACTTTTGAAAGACTTCATGGTAAGATTTCCTTTCTAATGCAGTTGATTCTATTTATAGGATGATGGCATAAATTGAAGAGTTGCATAAATTATGAACACCCCCCTAATATACCAAAACATATTCATGCTACAGACAAGAACCTAAAACCTCAAAACCAGATGCTATGTTGGCATAGACTTTGAGGCTTTTATTATAGGTTTTGTTATTTATTCCAGTTTGTGATGATGATGCATAGTTTTATATATTCATTAAGTTGGTAAACAATATCAACTCTGATAGATACAGAGGACAACTTATGCTACTGCTCTGAGTAGGGTAAGCCTCATTTGCACAATAAGAGGAAAAGATGACACAAGCACAGATTATACCATAGACTCTAACATCTATCATTATACGTTTCTGTAAGAACATTACTTAGATGGGTATATAGCAGAAGAAAAACTGGGTTTCAAAAGCTGATGAATGTGATTATAAAGCAATAACAATAAACTGATAGATCCATTCTAGGTACTACTGTACCTACGGGGGGGATCAACATATATGTTTCCAGGTTTCTAATATTTTTCAACTCTTGATTATGCTTGTATGTATGTTGCTTCTACGTATGCTTCTATGTATGAGATGGTAGTGTATATGCAACCTCCATCACTGAAACCGGGCAAACTGAGACACCTATAATATCTAATTTGGCTATGTGCAATGACAAAAACATTGCAAGTCATTCTCTGGAAGGGTGCTACATAACAATTATGATGGAATGGAAGATCAAGGACAGGAGAAAATGTTATTTTAGTTCAAGCTCTGCAACTAAAACTGCACCTTATACTCGTGACTAGTTTATGAAAATTGCACTGTGAAGTCATAAACAGTTATTTGACATATTTATGTTATCTTTTCAGTGTTCGGTATGCCTACACGAAATACTGATGATGGCTTATTTAAAAAGAAATAAAGATTGAAATGAAGATTTTTAAAGCACAAGAGCTGTCTGTTCTCCCTTTTCTCCTCAGTTTCTGCTATTCTACTCTTCTTTGCCTTTTTTTTTCTTTTTATATTTTCTTCTGAACTCCTTTCTCTCTGCTCAGAAGCTGCAAGTAAATTCAAGCTATGTTATTGTTTGCATCTTTGAGACATATGCCTCTCTTAGAAGCCCAGACTGTGCAAAGGGTAGTATGCTCCTGGGGAGAGTAAGGTCAACGAATGCAGAGAAGTCCTCTGACTTGTAACAAAACTGGCCTGTGAAGGCAACGCACATGCCAAAACAGTAAGTTAATGCTGCCGTGGGCTGCACAGTCTTGCTCCTGGCTGAAATTTGCGATGTGGTGTGGGATTATATACATGTTTCAGTAGATTTCTAAGTTTTCAGTGGCCATCTGTAAGCAGTGGGGGTGAATGGGCTGCATTTCAGACAACTGAGGAATCCAGAAATACTTCCTCACAGGTCATTGTTCCTTCCATCTCACACTCCAGATGCTGCCATATGTGTGATACAGTATCTTGTTCTGAGCATGCATCCATGTTTTTAGCTTTATTTCATCAAAAAGGTTTCTCTAGCTAAGCCACAGCTACTGAATTTTCTTTTCCAGCTGAAGGCAGGGCATACTACCCATTAGCTTGTGCAAGTCTTTGGCAGTAGAATTTTGCTGATCATGAGAAATATCTTTTCTATAAGGAGAACATGGATGTCAAAATTAGGAGCTGTTTTGTATGTATAATTTTTTAGAAGTAAATGCAAATTTTTCCAGGTTACTACTGCAATCCTGTGCAAAAGTATTTTACATTATTATGAAGAGAATTATGATGGCTATTCTGTGATTCTGATTTAAAGTTGTCCAAAAAAGTCTAAGCAGTTTGGTAGTCTAAGTTTGTTCATCCATAAGACTACCTGAGCAATATCAGAGAGCATCCAGTCAGAAAATGAAGAATAATCTTTGTCACTATTTCTGGATAACAAATAAGATATAAATTTTAATGTGGGATGAAAAATATCTTGCATAACTGAACTACTGAATGAAAGCAGTGATTTTTGCTCTAAATAAATACATGAATAGAGACAGGAAACTAACACCAAGAAAATACTAAGCTCTGCACCACCCAAAAAATTAACTCAAACCCAGAGACTACCCTTTTTAGGAAAAGTCAAGTCTGCTTAGGAATCCAGAAAGTTTCTGAGGTCACTATTTATTTCTATGCCATTCTTCCTTCTCCATATGGAGTGGACATGGGTTTTGGCTTCTAAACACTGGCAGATCTCCCAGAATGGACGCAAAGGTCTGGACTATCAACATGAAGTCTGACTCAGCACTGATTCCAGTACTCTGTGTGTCTGGTTTCCGACATTGCTGTATCCATTGAAATCCTGCAGCCAGGAACTTCACTCTAGGGATGTGATCACTCCTAGGGAGTAAAACATTCACAAAAAATGTAGTAGTAATTCAGTTCTAACTTGTTTACAGGACTGGTTGAAAGGGCAATACATATTCATTGGTCTCAACATTCTCTTTGGATATCCCCAGATCTTCTGAAGGTTCCTGTGCATGTGTGGAATCTGTCTTGCAAGCACTTTTCCTTTGTGTCACCGAGAAACACATTGGTAGAGCTTTTTCTTCTTTATTTCAAGTCAGAGGAAGCTTTACACATAAACTCAAGGCTCAGATTTATCGCCTTTCAGCTGTTCAGATATAGATTTAAGTCTGGGTTTTGTCTTAGAATCTGAGTATATCTGGCATGACCACATAGAAAATCTCCAAATGACGAAATTAGAATAAATCATTTTTCAAATAGATGGGAAAGGTGTCAGTTGTCCCATATTCATGTTATAGGGGTATTAATTCTGAGCAGTAGTAATTTCATGGTCAGCCAAGTTAATTACTTCACTATTGACCAAGGAAATTTACAGAAAGGCATGCAGTATATTCTTCCTAATACTGTAAATGGATAATACTTGGGAAAATACGATCTTTTTGCTCTTTTTCATTCAGAGCTAAAGAACCAAACACTGTGATTAAGATCATGGAAGAATCCAAGTCCTTACAATGGATACCAAAACCTATGAGCCAAAGACAATCTCTATAACTTTATTTTTTTAACATTACACTTTACATGGTAAGAATCTAACAGCATGCATATCCCAGAAATCAAGCATATTTTACTGCAATTCAACTGCTGCCTAAACTTTGGGATACCTCCATTATATATTAATATCTTTGTATACAATAGCCTGAATCCAGATTTATGTGATAATTCTGAAGGTCTTTCACTATTTTAGTATTTCTCCATCTCAATGAAGAAATGGAAAGGTTGTTTTAAAAAAATCACTGAGTGTTCTCCAAAGGACATTGTTTTTAAAAGTATGCATGTTATCTATGTGTAAGATAATAGCTAACACTTGAAAATCACGGAAATCTCAGCTGCAATTTTTCTAGTTTCTTTGCCAGAGTACTGGCATTTCAAGAATTAAAGCTTTGAACTGCGATAACCATTCAGTTAGAGGCCTTATATAAAACTTTTTAGAATCTTAGTAAGTTGCAGACAATTGGAAGTGATGAAGTTCAAGATGATTAAGAAGTGAGCCTCTGTGGAGGTTATTTCGTTCTTCTTGAGATATTGTAATTAACTAAGAGCATATGTCTTCTGAAATGAGCCTATACCACCACTGCTCACATCCAATTATTATTTTGGTTAAAGAATGCTATATTTTTAAACTATTCTTACTCTATCATTTCTAATTATCCATCTGTACCCGCAGCTTCTGGACAGATGGCTACCATTCTGTCAGTATAAAAACTGGAGACATTCTCTCCCCTGCCTCTATGCCTAGACATTGTAGCTGCCTTCCCACTACAGGTTACAATTCCCAGACCATGCTGGCAAGGCTCACTGTGACCACAGCTTGAATACTACAGGCAATAACTAACAGGTGAACCAGTGAATGGCACAGACACTGCAGCCTTCGTGTGGGCATCATTCTAGTTACTGCAGTTTAGACAATTAAGCATTGGGAAAGTGGGAGGAGAGGTAATTAGTAAGATTTAAAAGATCTACTCTGAATGCCTCTTTCGGAGGCAAACAGAAAATGCTGGGCCTACTCTTGAGTCCTGAGGGAAACTACACCACTCAACTCGTGTCTGTACGACTCAAGAACCTGTTCTTGTGTAACCTGCTCTAGGTGACCCTGCCCTGGCAGAGGAGACAGACCAGATGGTCTCCATAAGTCCCTTCCAACCCTAAAGATTTTGTTATTCTGTGACTCAGGCCTGTGCCCCACCAGAAGAGAGTGGTCTTGCCTGCACTGCTTATCAGAAACAGCTCCCAGTAAACAGCATTGGAGATCAGCTCAGCAAAACCCCATCCTCAGTGACCATAGGCAGTGCTCTAGCTGTGAGCTGGCACAGACTCAGCTGCTAGGCATGGCCTGCTCAGAACTCTTTTTTTATCTGGGATATGATATGTGCTACTCATTCTGCTAAAGAGAACGGGTAATTTTTGTGCAGTACTAAAATGCACTAAATGAAAGCTCCCTGTGAATGAAGGAAAACTGTTAATTAATTTACATCATTAATTCAATTTCAAAAAAGCAGGTAAATGTAGGTTACTTTTTGGATTTCATAAACAACTTCTTAACCTTTAGGTAAATAAGTCCAAAATACACTGGAATACATTGAAATTACTAGGTGTAATAATCCTTTAAGTGTCAAATTTTTTAGATGCCCTCTTTTGAGCTGATGAAGCAGAATATGGCCTTAATGCTTCTGAATAGACAAAATACAAAACTTACCTTACATTACTGCTTAAATATTTACAAAGCAGGAGTCAGCATAATAATGATGCTCTTAAGTAATTTACACTAAACAGTATGTAAGAATAAACACTTACTTGTGATACCGACTCTAGCACTGCTTCATTTTGCATTGCTATTTTGTCATTTATCTATAACTGGTTTATACCATGCATACTGTATCAATTTCTTAGTTACAGTGGCTGAAAAATGTTTTAAAAGTTGCAGTCTGTATATTGCTGCAATGTCGGAAACAGGTTACTCAGCTCCATTCTTTTACATTTAAACAGTAGGTTTAGAGGTTGTATTTGTCAAATTATCTGTTTAGACTAAACATACTGCATGGGAGGCAGGCAAGCAACAAAATAGAAACAGAAATGAACTGTCAGCCTATATGAAAGAAGAGACATTTCTAATTGTGAATGATTAGGGAACTGGACTGAGATTTAAGAGTGGTGAGTATGGGCAAAGACCAAACATTAACTTGTATTTGAAAGGTGGGTGTCTCATCTATTCAAGCTCCTGTTTAAGCCTAATCCTGCAATAAAACTGTAGCAAAGTTTTTCATTTGGTGGACTGTAATCCTATTTGTCTGTTGCCATAGAATATCTTCTCGAATACACTACCACTGTTACACTGGTGGTTAACCATGAGCACACACCTCAAGGAAGGAAACTGAAATACAAATTTGGCACACCACAATCACTTCAGCTATATGGAACACATTTATTATTTACTCAGATTCTTTAAAGTATCTGAACAGCAAATGTTTAATAAAGTTCACAGCATCTGTCATGTCCTCTTTAATGAAAAAGTGATTCTGTAAATTCACTTATCATTTATGATCACTATTTTCCAACACAATACGATGGTTAAATTAGTGAATCGCTGTGTTAGAATTTCTGCCACTTACATGATGACTTTTGCACTTTAGGCCAAGCAAATAATCACTGAAAGTTTTCAGAGGTTAAGCTTAAAACTGTTTCTATTGAGAGCATTTGGATCACAGAGGTAAGTTAAAGAAATGCTTAACAGTTCACCTGAACATAAATAATTTAATTCCTGCTAGTGAAGTTGTAAAAGCATTTAGCGTTGTGCACATTCATGTGCCAGATCTGAAATTTCTGGAAGCACGGTAATAAAGATGTTTTGGCATCAAATGTCCTTACTTGGTGTCAGTGCAATCAGGCTGATTCCTTTGGAGTTTTGTGGTTGGGTTGCTGAGTTTTTTTATTCCCCAAAATTTTTGCAGTTATTGTTTGGCAACACTGAGAAACTGGTCAGGGGCATACAATGCCAAGCAATACAATGAGGTGCTGTTCATAACACATCATTTACAGCTATGTATGTAAATGAGATGACTCAAGACATTAAACCAGAATGTTCAAGAGAAATTTTGTCCTAAAGACACAGACTGTAAACATAAGCATTCCTAATGGTTTAGCTTTGTCAAACACTTAATTGGTATCAGCAACAGAAGCGTCAGACGTTGGTATCTACTGTGCATGAAAAAAAAAATCCCTATTATCGCTATTTAGAAGAGTAAAACTAATTAAAGCCTAGGTAGTTAGAAGGCTTATCTTTCTCCTTCATCTGAAAGTCCAAAAGAGACGAATCACGCGGTCAAACTGCGATGACCACACCGCCACGGCTCTCCGTGACCCGCCAGCAGCGGCGGGCGGGTGCAAGCGGCCGGACAGCCGCGAACGAGGAGCGCTCGCCGCTCGTCTGGGCGGACCGTGGCGACACCGGTGAGGAGAAGCCGGGATTCTGCGGCCGTGCAACCCCTGCCGCGGGCAGCGCTCCGCCGCGGCACACTGAAACCCGCCCAACCGCGGGCTCCGCGGGATCTCCCGGCCCAGGGGCCCGCGCGGGAGGAAGCGCCTGCTCCTCCCAGGGGCAGCGCTGAGGCTGAGGCGCACGGCTCTGCCAGGACACGGCGGCGGACTGCCTGACCCGTGCCGCTGCCTGCCTGCCTGCCTGCCTGCCTGCCTGCCTGACGGGAGTTTCTTCGCCCGTTCTGCTCCGTGCCTCTTTGAGGAAAGTTGCAGCTTTCCCCGCCACCGGGAACCCTGGCAACGCCGGGACAATTGAAGCCTCCCGCCTCAGCGCCTCGTGCCCCGGAGGCAGCGGGCGATTTGCATGCGGACTTGTCGCTGGTGGCAGCCGCTGCCCGTCAAGCCTGACGGACGGACTCCCCCTTCTTTCCGCCCCCCCCCCCTCCGGTCTCGGAAAGCCCCTCCCTCGCCCCCTCCCTCGCCGGCACCTCCCGCCGCCTGTCAGTCGGAGCGGAGCGCGGCGCGGGGTGCGGCGACAAGGCAACGGCGGAGAGCGGGCGAGAGAGGGAGAGAGAGAGCGAGGAGCCGAGCTCTTCCCTCCCTCCCTCTCTCCCTCCCTCCCTCTCTCACTCCCTTCCTTCCTCTCGTGTCTCCCTTCTTTCCCTGCTCCCTCCCTCCGTTCGTTCTGCTTCTCTCTCTCCTCATTCTCACTCTCCGTCTCACCCACCTCGATCTCCGTTTGTCTTCCTCTCTTCCTTCGTTACACGCGCACACACTCTTTTCCCTCTCCCCGTTTTTTCTGTCATTTGAACTCGCTCCTGAAAGCGCCCACCGGCTCCTCTATGAATCCGGTCTGTTGATCTGTCACCCTTCCCTCCACCCCTGTCCCCTCCCAGCTCCACTCCTGTACCTGGAGCAAGGCAGGAGCGGCAGCCGAGCAGCATGTCCCGAAGGAAACAGAGCAAACCCAGACAGATCAAACGTAAGTTTCCTGAGGGGGGCTCCCTCTAACAGACTTTTATTTATCTCGTTCTTGGGAGACGGGAGAGCGGTGGCTGTGGGGAGCAAAAACGGGTCCGGAGTGCGGACCTAATGGTGAAACTTTGCCAAAGAGACTGAGAATGGGGAGAGAGGCCGGGGATCGGAGAGAAAGGCAGGAGTTGCTCTCTTGCGGAGTGAGCAGGCTCCTCACTGTCTCGTGTTTTTGCTCCTTTGGAGCTTTTGCTGCCTCCTCCTAGTCACTTCAGGCTATTCC
>JASSUY010010218.1:22739-34691 GCA_032466535.1 Forpus xanthops
TTCAGCTGAGACTGAAAACAATGCAATTAGGTGGGTTGTTTTTTTCTTTCTGTTTTTTTTTTTTTTCTTCCTGGTATCTACTAATTCCTGTTTTTAGCTAATGTGAAGGTTCTTACACAGGGCTCTGTTTAATGAAGTGAGGGAGAAAACAAGCTATCAGTACTGCCAATTATTTCCATTAAACATAAATTATACTTCATAAATATTACAAAGATATCAGTAATAATGAAACTTGCTGTCCAGTCATACAACATACTAGTAAAAGCCATTCTTTGTTCCAAACACCATTTTTAAATCAGAAGAAGGTTGTTCTACTTTGGTTGGTAAGATGACTAGAGCAAATTATAAGATGGACAAGATTTTTTTTCTTAAAAAGGGGAAGAGGTTTTTTTATTTCTTATCATACATGTATGATTTTTTGTGACTTTTAAAATACGTTCCTGAAGAGGGCAAAGGAATCTCAAAGATTCTTGATGAGGTATTTTAGTAATATGTGTGTTTCAAATTTAGTTTGTGAGCAGTCACTCTAACACAAAGATATAATTGCAGTTATTTTAAATGCAGCTTGTAAATGAAATGGTGGCTGAAGTCAGTTTTGCTCTTCGATTTGCATGGATGTGCCTTCAAGGATGTTACCTTCACAGTGAGGCTTTCACCTGTGCGTTTTTATTATTTTTCTCTATTCAAATGGAGGACCAAATAGGCTTCCTACTAGGCAAATGTACATTTGCAATTTTTATTCCATATACTATGGCTTTTCTATTCTGTACTCTTTGAAACGGTCTGCTTAAGCTTTTTTTTGTGCTGCATTCTTTAGGAGTGCTTTTAGTAGCTTATGTTGCAGGTATTCAGTTTGTATGATTTTGCATAGCTTCTGTTGGAAATCTTGAAGTTCATTGCTCTTCTTTGGATCTGATAAAAAAATTTAATTAAAATAATAGGTTTGAGTTGTGAAATTACTGTCTTGAGAAAGGGATGTACCCCTTTAAAGATATTAGCATAAAGATAGCACATTTGTTTATTATGTTTCAAAATCAGCTGCTAGTATCTCTGCCACAGGTAACAATTGACTTTTCAGGCTTCAAGTTAATAGCCTTGTCTCTTGCTTGTAGGGATCAATATTAGTATTAATTAATCACCGTTATCAGCCCTAGGATCTGGTTCTATTTGTTGTTACATCAGCAAAATATCAATATAGAAAGTGGACTCTCTGATCGTCATGGCAACTTCATCTCTTGGGTCAAAGAAAGTTTATCTTATCTGTGCATAGAGAGTGGCAAACTGTTTAGGGATCTAGTTTGAACTCTAAGAACATTGATTTAGTTTTTGTTTGTGAATAGATGCAGAATTCCAATCACAAGGGATAGGTGAGATTTAAATATTAATGCCCACAGGCTTGTCTGAAAGGGTGTTATTACCATTACTGTCGGATTGTCTTTTTGAGATGACACACTGGTAGGGGAGAATCGTGTGGTCAGGATTATTTACAGTTTAGTAATTCGTGCATTGGACAAATGGGCGTTAAAGTGAAAGTATGGTAATTCCATAGCATTTGTGCAGTAACGTTACTTCTCCCATGCAATGTACGGTTAGGATTCCTTCCGCTTAGTTAAAGTACAAAATTAGCGCAGAAACATAGAAGATGAAGTGGTAAAAGGAGTATATTTCATGATGCATTCTCCCTTAAAAAATTTTTCAAAAAAGTATCTGAGAAGTCTAGAGAAATAATAAAAGTTTCATTCACTCCTGAATTAATGGCAAATGGCATGGAAAATCAGAGTGCTAAAATGTGGTTACAATGATTTTTGAGTTTTATAAGTTGATACTATTATCTCCTGAGTTTGTGATAGTAAAATATTGACAATATTGTTGTATCATGTCACAGCTTCCTTTTTCTGTATTTTTAAGTGCTTCTTAAAAGCCCTCATCTTAGAAAATACACCTGACATTTCTTACTATATGTAGTCGTAATATGGTCAAATCTTTAAAGACTTAATGGTTACAAGCACAAGTTTTGCTTTGAGAAGGAATTGCACTTTCTTTACCCAATTGTTTGTGAATGTTTGCATGTATTTGATAGCTCCTTAGGACATGCTATATTTGAGATGTCGATTAAGAGTATCAGTATGCTTGTCTCCTAGTCATTGGGTATGATAGTGCTTTTTTTTCTTTCATTACTAGCATATAAAGTAACAAAAAGTCTGTGTCTTACTGATGCAGATGAATACTGTTTTGGAAAATCCCTAATGCAGTAAGAGCAATTCAGTGCATTTACGATACTGAAGATTTCTTGTGAAAAATACAAAAAAACCCAACCAAACAAGCCTCTAATGCTTGCATAAAGCTTACAGTGCAGAAGGAATCACTTCTTGGTATTGACATTTCTCATTGATTATTCAGTTTTATCTAATGCTTTGAAAGGGTAATGCCATCCTGACTTGGTAGCAGGTGCGGGCAGTTGTCATAGTAGATTTTTCTTTTTTTCTAAAGAAGAGAAAGGGATTTAATTTGATTATAAATGTGTGCCGTCCTCAGTTATATTTTAATAGCTTTTAATAGATGTGGTCATAACCATAAAAAGAGTTTGTATAAGTTAAAAATATTGTAAGAAACAAAAAATATTGCTGTCTTCCTATAAAAGATGTTGAATAAATCTTATTCTGGCTATTTTCCATCTACTAATTTTTCATGTTCCCATATGTCCTATGTTGAAGGGTGGTATGTAACGTTGTCACCCTTCATAAATGGTAGTATTTTTTAGTATTTTTAATAATCAGCTAGGAATTTTAAGCATGTTTAGGAAGTGAGATGATGTTATTATTAATAATCCTCAGAAACCTTTTATATTTCTAGAGCTAATTTGGCTCAAGGCTTGTTTATCTATTTGATCTTTATTTATGTTCACATAATTTCATAACTGCAAGTGTGTGAGTAAAGCTGGAGTGTGAAATGTAACTTTCGTCAGTTTTGAGTGCTACTGTATCATTTTATAGAACTTTTATAAGTCAAGGTTTGCTCAATTACAAAATGAATGAAATTTAGTAACCGACTATTGAAAATGACAGTGCTTTGGTAGTTAGTGAGTTAATGTGACATAGGTTTATAAACTCTTCTCATACATTATTCTTTGCAGTCACATAAATGAGATAGTGATGTTGCTTTATTCTAGACAACTAGACTTGAAGCTTTCTGTCTGTGATTAGCTGCGTGCCACATGCCTTTTTTGCTGTACTCGATCTTTCTACCTTAGATTCAAGTATAGCAGGGGACAGTAAAAGCCTTCTGGAGTATAGGCAGTTATCCCTTTTTCCTTTCCAAATAATGAAATATAATACCAACTGCAGTAAAATACTATAATGTTTTCCATACTGCTGGGTTTCCTGTGTGTCTAAACCTTTTTTGGAAGGTGCAAAAACACCGTATGAGAAACTTAAGGAACACACTCTTTAACTTCATTCATAGGATCGGTCCTGTTAATGATAATACTTACAGTAAATGCCAAGTGTTTGCAGGATAGGAGCTTAAAAAGCACACAACCACAAATGGTATATAGCAGTTTTCTGTATGTAAAATTACAGTGTAGAGCAGAATAATAACTAGGTTAAAATGTAGTTTTTACATTATGTTCAAAGAAATTCCATGGTTTAAAGTTTTGCTTCCTGTGCCATATATGCTCCTTTTGTATTACGTATGAGAAGTAAAAGCCTGCAAATTTTTGTGGCAAAATGGTATAGAAAAATGTAATTACTTTTTAAATGCACTTGCAATTATTATTGAAAAGTGATATTTAATTAGAACAGAATTAATTTTACTTTAAAATAAGAAATTCCTCATAGACCCAAATACGGTGAGAGAAGTCTTTTCGTACGTCTGCTGTAATGATTTTTCTCTGCTGAAGTGGAATAATATTGGAAATACTTTTTCTGATGATATATGAACGTGTTCATTTAGGCAAGGAATAAATTCTATAGAGAGTGGTATTATTTTTACTTTTGTAGTTACAGCACAAGCCTCAAAGGAAGTACTGTATTTTACTCCTGTAATTGGGATCGTCATTAGAAGCTTGCTATTTAATACTTGATCATATTTCTCATATCAAGCTTGAAGGCTAGTGTTTATATATTGTAAAAAAATTCGCAAAGACATTGTCAGATCTACTTGAAATTACGCGTGTATTGTGTTGGTCCTTAGGTTTTGTTTTCACTTCTCGCTTTCAAATTCAGGCTTCATATTAGATAGCGATTAAGATCCCTTCTCTGAAAAGTTTTAAAACCGTACAGCATGAAGTTTCATGATGCATTTTATGCAGCTTTACACCAAAAAAAAAAAGAAAAGAACCATCTGTAACTGATGCATCAAACCAGGACACAGTTGTGAAATCAGCAAAGGCAGGGGTAAAATTATCAATGCTGAAGTTGCAGTAGTTTTATTTTCACAAAGCTGCCCCCACTCCCTCCCACCTTCTAATGTTACAGTCTTCAGTTAATAAACGTGTGTGAAAAGACTTCTGGAAGCAGTAACAGATAATTTGTGAAAGCTTTCAGTCAAAGTGGCATTTGAATATTGTATTTACTAATTTCATTCTGTCCATTTCAGAATGGACATGAAAAAGATACTCTAATTTTATAGGATGCAGAAGAGGAAAATCTGTTTGCCCATAGAAGGACTATTGTTTTGAGTGGTTTTAATGTGGCAATAATCCATCTTCATACAAACGCTGTTGGAGTACAACTGAGTGGCACTGTATATGTGAATAGATGAAGTACCTTGTGAGAGCCCTTTGGCTTACAAATAATTTCAGTTTTTAAGGAAACTGTCTAAATTTTTATTCGAATGCATAAATATTTCTATAAAAAAACCCCAAACCTAAAACCACACACCCAAAACTTGCTTGATACTCGTTCTAAAAATGCATCGTGGTATTTCAGTGAAAACTAAAAAAATTGAGAACTGAGAAAAATCTCAAACATTTGACAGTTTATCTGGAAAAAATATTAGCTGGTTGCTAAAAATATAAGTGCACTCCTTAACAATGTGCATCTTGGACAAACAGACGCATATTTTGTCATCAAGTTACTTAAGCTTCTGAAGTCAGGGCTACAACTGGGTCAGATGATAAGATGAGCACAACAGAAAACCGAAGAGTGGCTCTGATAAAAACTGATTGATTGATGTCTGGCTTCCCCACCATCACAAGCAGTTGACAGTTAGTTTGGGATCAGATGATTTGGCTTTTGCGATAGAAGATGGGGCCTGGTAGGCAAGTCTGAAGGACAAAAAGGTCGGTTTCTGTACTGTGTCAGGCAGTGCTGGGTTCCCACAAGGTGGGGTATTGGATTATGTTTTTCTTTAGTTACAAGACTTAACTTCATGGTCTATTGAAAGGCCAAGTAATCTGGTCAGTATTAATACAAAAATAAGGCTGTAAGCTACGAGGCAAGGGAATGAAAAAAGAGGGAGTATGCCTGTTGGATTATTACAGAAATAGCATTTTTGTGATTTAATTTCTGTATTTACTTAAAGCAGCAATTAAAAGGATTAGATGATTTATAAACATTCTGATGTTAAACCTGTTTCCTCTGTAAGTTCATCACTGCAGCTGCAATGAGTAGTGGGATGTTATATATATATTAAGGGCCTGTAATGAAACATTGTGGATAAATTAATTTCAGCTTGTGAAATGTTGTTATTCTGTGACACATTATGTGCAGGACAGCACACATAGAATCATGGAATCAGCTACGTTGGAAGAGACCTTTAAGATCATCAAGCCCAGCCATAACCCCAGGACTGTCAAGTCCTCCACTAAACCTTATCACTGGGGGCCTCACCTGCACAGTTTTTGAGCATTTCCAGGGATGGTGATTCCACCACTTCCCTGGGAAGCCTGTTCCAATGCCTAATGCCTGAGCACCCTCTCAGTGAAGATTTTTTTCCTCATTTCCAATCTAAACCTTCCCTGGGGCAGCTTCAGGCCATTATCTCTTCTTTCTTGGGAGAAGAAACTGATGCCCACCTCACTACAACCTCCTTTTGGGTAGCTGTAGACAGTGATAAGATCCCTCCTGAGCCTCTCTTCCCCAGACTAAAACAACCCCTATGTATAGCACAAAACAACCCTCCTATACAGAATTTTTCGCTATATTAAGAACAATTAGCATGGTATAAGTAACTATCATTAAAATAAATTTGTGATGTGTATTTTTGTGAACCAGAGATTATTTATCAATCTATACCCATATCGTGGACAGCTGAGTGTTTATGGGGTTTTCTGTGGTGTTTTTTTTCCAGAGCACATTTACAATTAGCACTGTGTAACAGTCACAGCATGGGAAAAAAATGTAAAAATGAAAATCAAGACATAATAGCTTTTAAATGAAAAAGATCGTCAATGCAGCCATGAAAATGTGTACAACTGCCACAGAATTGGAATTTGGACAGCTTGTATTTGAATTTAGATTTTTGGACAGTTTGATACTCTCTAGAAATCCTTCATAATGTATCGCTTTTCTCTGAGTTTTAAGGGTCACGTCTCCAAAGGACAGTTGGGTCTCAGCTAATGCTGCTGGCTTAATATCAGTAAGATGAATTCTGCAAGGTGCTGTATTGCTGATAGTATAGCTGGAATGCAGTGTGAAAGAACCTGTAGTATAACCTGGAGTGCTACCAGTAATAAGTGATCACTGTAGGTGAACTGGTGGTCATTTGAACAGTGATTAGTTATACTTCAAGAAAGGTTGTTTTCTTAGTGTCTAATCTCTGTGGACCTGTTTTATTGAAGAAATAATAATTTAAAAACAAGTCTTAGTCAAGAAAAACACAATTTTATCCTGGCTATTTTGTAAACCTCTTTCGAAGTGCATGTTAAAGGCATATTTTAAAACACAGAGCTCAAGGCTTCAAGAAGTATTTATGAATGCAGATTTAAGACAAGACTGAAAGTATTAAAGAGCTTCTTCCATTTTTATTAACATTACGGCCCATCCCTTAAGCATCAGAGCTTTGTTGGGTTTTGCTACATTATTGTGCTGAGCTCTCACAGCATTACTGTAAGTGGCCTGATATAAGCTGTAAAAGCCCATGTCTAATTTACAGATAGGGTTCAGAATTTCAGGTATGTTTCTATGACAAACATGTTGCATCACAGAATAAGTAGTTCTTTTTTTAATCTTGCATACTGAAGCTTTTTGTGATGCAGTTTTGTATTAAAAAAAATAAAATGAAGAGAGCTCTATTACTTTTTTTTTCAATGTATGATGCTGGTGTATGACCAAGGGTGGTAGCCTGCTTTGTTACCAGTTTTTGTTTGGATATTTTTCACCTCTAGGTTATACAACTGAGACCTATTTAATTATACTAAGAGGAAAACAGTGTTTGGTGGATCAAAAATTGGTGGGTTAGGGGGGGAAAGTCATGTAGCCAAAATAAACAAGATCAGCACTCCTTATAAATGGAGAGTAAGTCAGGCACTTAGACTAGTTAAGCTGTGTAATTTTATGATTACTCCTGCATCTTAGGAATCTCATTTAAGTGGGAGTGTACTTTGGGGATGTTATAACTGGTCTGATTAGTCTGATACTCAATTTGACTTACTTTGGCTGTTGTTTCGGTAGTTTCTACTCTCAAGAAAGAAGGTGAAATTCAGGTATGGAATTCTTGTGTCACTAAGTTCTTGCTAAATTTGCTTTTTAATAGTGATTGTTAATCAGAGTATTGATTTTGAAGATATGACCTTTACAAGTGAGGAAAAAAAAAAACCCTAATGTTTGGAGTGCTACTCTTGCTATGCTTAAATTGTTTCAAGTCATGAGAGTCATTTGTGGCATGGTGCGCACTGCACCATGCAATACCAACGTAAGAGAAGAATTGCGCCAAGTGTGCACTGGTGCACTTGTCTTTGAAACTGAAGCCCCACTTTTGCATTCACAGAAAAATCTTTTGAGAATACAGATTTGTCCAGAAATTAATTGCAGTTTTGGCTTGTGTTTTATGTTTAGCTTGGTACAGTTTTATGTTAATGTAGCCACAAATTCTTCCAGAATGCTATTTACTGAAGTGATGAGTTGTGTGGTGGTGCAGATTCTGTTTGCAGGGATGTTAAAAAACATAAAAAATAATTGGTGATGACTAATCACATTTATTATTAAAATATTTATATTTTTAATAAGAAAAACATTTTTAAATGCTTCACAACCACTTTGCTAGTCTTGATTTGTTTCTTAGTGGGCAGATGTTCCTGTTACTAAAAGTACCACGATGCAGATGGTGTTATTTGGCATCTTTTTAGAGGCTTCACTGTTATCTGTGGTGAACTGAAAACTAAACTGATACATGGTTCTTCAATGGCAGTTCATATTTGCAAGAAACTATTTGAATAACCATCTTTTTAACAGGTCATGTCAGAAAAATATATAGAATTGTATAGTCAAAAATTAAATAAAATCTTTTTGTGTCTTTGTGTATGGAAGTGTTTTGCCTACTGATTTGAACTTGGGAACTATTTCTAACAATATCTTTTTAAAGAACCCATTAAAATCATACTTAAATAAATGTGTGTATATATGTATCTCATTATGTGTGAGAATAAGTATGAATTGAGGCATGTAATGATGCATAGCAGCTATTTAGTATAAAATGCATTTATTTTGTTGAAGAAAAAGACGTGCTATAAGATATTCGTAAGCAAGTAGCTTGAAATCATAATATGCTAATTTTTTAAATTTTTAAGTAATAATCTTGTATGCCGTATCTTAAAAAGACCTCTTGAAACAAAAACTCTGGAAATGCTCCCTCCATTTCAGAAATAGAAAGATGGGAGCTTAAATTTCCGGTTTCCTACTGTGGCCCATACTTTTCAATGCATTGCGTGTGTTTTGGATGGGTTTCTTTTAAGTTTGGGTTGTTTTTTTTTTTAATTTTTTTTCAGTAGATACTGATGCCTGATATCGAGAGTCTCAAAACCTACAGCTTTTATTGAAATCAGTTAATATGCTGTAACTAGTACTTTCAGTAGCATCATCCAGATTCTTTCATGCTAATTTCTGTCATTAAGCTAGACTGCTATCCTCTTTTTTACTGGAAATTTCCATGTGTGTTTAATAGAAATGTGTTATATATCTTCAACTTAAATGTGTGTTAAAATATCCAAGTTTAACTGTTAGAAAATTTTCCTTTCTGTCTTCCAAAAGACCTGCAGAAATACTTCATTTCAGATTAAAATTCTACTTTGTAGGAAGGTCATAAATAGGGGGTGCTACAATGAAACCTATGAACTTGAAGAGTATGCTGTGCTGGTTTTATTAAGCTGCTACTAATGGTATGCAATTTTGTCTTAGAAATAGGTTCTGTCTCGGATTCTAATGTTACACTATTACAGGTGCAATCATACACAGTTTATTGCCCCTGGATGTTAATCGTAAGTTTTGGAGTTTTGAACTGCTATGCCAAAACCAGTTCCTCTTTCATACATATCAGATGTTTAACATTCTGAGTAATTTTAAGATTTCAGTCATTTGTATCCAGACTATTATGGCCAAAAAAGTCTTTTCTAAAAAAACTCTCACCCAAAGCAAAGCAACAAGAAAAACCCAAAGGCCAGTGCCAAGTCTGGTAGGGATTTTTGCACCTTAAGGATGATCCACTTCAATGTATAGCTGATTACTTGCTTTATGTAGCTCTCATATATAACACATATATAATAAAATAATACCAGAATGTATAACAGTCCAACATTACAACAAAAGCATATATATTTTAAAAAACTGCACTGCATTTATAAAGACCATTCATTATTTTGCTAAGTGAGTGATATAAAACAGGATTGTAAATGAAGGATTTTGAATCTCTGTAAATTATCTTTATGAAAAATGGATAAAGAGACGAAATAAATTGGGAGAGGTAGAAAGTTTTGCATGGAAGTGAGTGGTGATGCTCTCAGCCTTTTGAAAAACAGAATATAAGATTCAGTGAAAAATAAAATATATGTGTGGGAACCAAGCTATCTCACAACAGTTAGTTTAATTCTGATTGAATTATTCATAGAACAATATATTTTGCCTGTATGTGGGCATCTGCTTTTCTTTCATTGTTTTCAAATTTTTGACAAAGTTCTGATTTTTATGCTTTAGCTTTTGCATTCTCAAATGTTCTCATGTAACAGGTTGAATATTTGCTATTTTATTCTTGCTTATCTACATTTCATTTTTTTGTGAAGGGTGACTTGAATACTGTTGAACCGGGGAAAAGCCTCAGTAAATTGGTGGGAGCTTGATCTTTTCCTAGAAAGGAAATACTCTGAAGGAGGAAGCACTGTTCATTTGTTCGTGGCACAGAAACAGAAATAACCAAACTCAGGAAATTTAAGATGCCATGATACCTTTTTATTCTTTTTCTTTTCCATCTTTGGGAAGGGAAGAGCATAGAAATGTTTGTACTGTTTACAGGAATGCTGGAAATCTGTCAGCCATAATTGCTAGTAGCTTTGATAGATTTTCCGTTGCAATATATTTTGATACTTGAATTATGTGATTGCATTTGTATGTGAAGTGTTAAGAAAAGTTGTAGGCACCTCTGATGCCTGATGTCTGTATTTTCGTACTTAAGTATTGGACATTTTGTTAGAGGAATTTCAGGACATTCTGTGTTAAAAGTCCTGCATTTCGTAAGAAATTATATTTTAGTGCTTTATTACAGAAAATAATGCACTGCTCATTTTAATTGCAAGTTCATACAATGGCAAGATGTTGCACATGTAATAACCTGCATATAACAGCAAATATATATTGAAATTATTATGCTGTTCCTTTTTTTGCATTTTGATTGACTGAGTGGTTCATCCCTTATATCTAATAGTAGTTATGATAATTATGTAATCTCCGTTGGAGTACAACAGTTGTTACTGGGTAACAAACTCACTTTTGTAATACAGCGCTGATGACCTTTCTATAGGAATTTTATTTTTGACAGAGTGATAGGAAGACATATTCCATAGTGTGTAGACTAAAAATTTCTTAATAATGCGTGTATGGTCATTCCATTTTTCTTGATGCTTTCTGGTGTTAAAACTACCAAGCAGCAATGGTAAAGCTGTACATCCTCTGGCAGTGGAGAGTGATTGGAAAGTTACTGTATTCTTGGCTAGTAATAGAGTTATCTGTATGTGGGATTTGTAGACTTCCTTGAATTATCGTGTGAGGCTTATGTGTACTTCTCTTACACTCCCTTATCATTTGGTAAGTAATAATAGTTTGCTCCTTTGTATTTTTTCCTCTGTGAAGAACAATCAATATCATTACCCAGTTTTTGGCAAAATTTTGAGCTAGAAACTGGAAATTACTTACCAAGCAGGTGCTGGTAGACCTGGAATAGAACCCAAGGCCTTTGACACTTGCTCTACCTGACGCAGTATAGCATCTGGAGTTCTTTTAATGTTACTCATCTCTACTGTAAAGTTTGCTAGTGTTAGAAATACCTCTTAATAAAAAAGGAAGGTGGAACCTATTGCCTGGATCTCATCATTTTAATAAAGAAAAGCCTGGCCCATGAACGGATTGTTAGGTCTTTGACATTGCCATTCTCATAAATATGTATAAGAAATAAATAGATGTTAGATGCATATAGCTGGCCTGCTGATACAGCCAAAGGGACTCCAGAGGCCAATTGTTTCCTGAGTTAACAGAAATGATGTAAAAGTAGTGCCATGTGACCCTCCCTGGATTCACTGTATGGAGTAATTAGGCTAATCTTTATATACACTTCTTGTGCGAGGCACATGGGAAGAAGTTGGTAATTAGGATAGTTAGCTAAGATCTGGTTCGAGGCCGTCTTAAGAAGATGAATGTGCACAAGTCTATGGGATGTGATGAAATGCATCCATGGGTCCTGAAGGACCTGGCAAATGAAGTTGCTTAGCCACTGTCCATCATATTTGAAAAATCATGGCAGTCAGGTGAA
>JASSUY010010221.1:0-11980 GCA_032466535.1 Forpus xanthops
GTGTTTTTTTTTTTTGGTGGTTTTTTTTTTTTGTTTTTTTTTTTTTTTTTTTTGGGGGGGTTGTTTTGTTTTATTTTTTTTTTTGAGTTTTTATTATATATTTTCTAAACACCAAAAAAAAACCACAGACAAAACCACAAAAAAAAAGTGTACAAAACCTGGAAAAAAAAAAGGAAACAAAAAAAAAAACCCAGCAGAAAAAAAAAAAAAACATACCAATGAATAAACACTTGAGAATCCAAGGGTGATTGAATTTATTGCAGCCAGAGATAGCTTGGTTGTGAGGCCAAGCTCTCTTTTCAACCTTGATAATGCACCCTAAATTAGAGGTGAAGCTTGCAATCTGCTTGAGCTTAGTAAGCCAAAATGACTGAGCTGTTTATTGTGACAAAAATCCCAAGCACCTGGTGAATTTCCAGTCAGGGGGAGTTAGGGGACTTTGGTCTTTGTCCCATGTTTTCAGTAGGGGGGGCATTCATTTTCCTTATTAGTACATCCAAGTATTTCCTGCTGCTAGAGAATATAGTCCTCTGCAGCCACTTCATGGGAACTGACCTCATTTCAGCTATGCAGAACATTAACTGCCAAAACCAGGAAAAAATATTAGAATATATTCCCCTCTAGCATTTTATGCCATAAACAGTAATTTCTGATATTCAAGACTGATGACAGATATGGTATCAGTCCATTACTGTCTTTATAAAGTGTGGAACCCAGCTAAGAGAAATCTAAGAAATGAGAAAATAGAATTAACTTGCTATTACTTCATTAAGGGATGACTGGAGATAAGTTATATGTTTGTTCAGATTATTTATTTCTGAGCAATACTTGATTGATGCATTGGAAATTCATTTTCATTAGGAATTTGTGAGACGGGCATGTGTCACTTATACCAGTGGTAATACGACTACATCACATTTCTTCCTATTTAGAAAAGATTTGTACAACTCCTGGAATATGCATTTAATCAGTCAGCTATTAAACACTATTTCAAGTGGAAGAGTTTGAGCTTTCTATAAAGAACCCCACTGAGAATGAAAGGCCGTAATGCTCCTCTGCACTGCTCATAGGAAACTGTGCTTTGTGTACCCTTGAAGAAATTCAGAATATGGTCACTGAGGTACTGATCTGGGTTCTTGCAGTCAGTATAGCTGGAATTTACTTCCTGTACCTCTTAGACTTTTGTATTTGGCTGCCCTGTAAAACTCATTTAAGTTTTCTTGACTTCTCTTTCTAAATAGAGAGTTTGAGATATGCATGTCTGTCTCAACATTTTTTTTTCTTTAGTTGTTCTGTTATTCAGCATGAATTACACAAATCTTCATTTATAATCATCATCTTGGAATTTGCTGAATATTCAAAATGCAAAGCAATGAATCCAAAGCAGTGATGATATTTCAATGCTCATTTTATTCAGAATTTCACTATTAGCAACTTAAAATGCCACTTTTAGCTATCTAACTGGATATCGATACATGTGAAAATGGGCATGATCAATCTGTGTCAGTTATTCTCACTGTACAGCACAGCATCCTTTTTTTTTTAATGCTAACTGGATTGTAGAGAAGAAGAAGAAAGTATCTGTTATTTTCCTGAAAATATAGCAAAGTATTTTCACTCATTCTGAAAATATTCAAGGTACTAGACCTTCATTTTGAGCACTATCATCCTATGATTCCCTGAGAAGGAAAATGAGCAAAACTATGAGACGGATTATGTCAAAACTACAGAAGTAATCACACTACTGCACAATAACTCATATATTGGAAGCCAAGATCAATGTCTGATAAACTTGGTTATCATCCTAAGCTTCAAATGAAATATAACACTGTCTGAAATCAGAGAGTACAGATGCCAATCAGAAGAAGGAAGTTTAAGTTAAAGAGGTTTTCTACACTTTTGCCTCAAACATGATCAAGAGTGCAAAAATCAGTTGTTATGCTTTCAAGAATTCTGACACTTTTCCCACTGCAAAGTGTGGAAGAATCATTGAAAATAGAGGTCAGAAGGAGTCTTGGTATGAGAAGTGAGTAGCATTCTCCAACAAGTAACTAACACTTGAATTCCCAAATCTGTGTGACAAATACAATCTTGACACAGGTTGAAGACATTGGCTTTTCCTTCCAACATGCTGGAAACACTATTACTGGGGAGTAAGTTAGTTTAGGCAGTGTAAAAGTCTTAGAGCACGGCAGAGTATCACTGAGAACTAAGTAATTTAAGGATTATTATTTGTTATTACATGATATTTAGTCAAAATTGTTTAGTAGTAAGTAACTTTCTCAAAGCCTTTAGAAGCTAGTTTTGTGCAGATCGTCAAATCCTAATGTTTTGGGTTGCACTGATGGCCAAAATCCAATTTCAGGCAATAATTTGTTTTAACTAAGTTGCAGTAATTGGAAAACAATGATATTAAAGGAAATGTCAGTGTCATCGCTCTTCTTCAAACTTAGATCTAAAATTTTAAAGGAATGAGAGATGGAATAAATGAAAACTGGAAGGCTTTTAGTGGTAACTGAGTGAAGGACTTTGTGCTGCATATTTGTATAGTACGTAAATAAAATGAAAGGCATAAAATGCTTCTTCAGATATTGTCAGTTAATTTTGCTTTTTGGTGCTGCTTTCATAGTGCTTACTCTGCTGTACATAAACCACCTATTTCTGAGAGTTTTTTCTTCATACAAATACAAACTTAGGCTGACAGAAGAAAATTGAGAGGTTTTCTCATTATGTGATATATCTGCAAACATAGTTATACAGTGCAAAAAGATGAACTCTTGCTGAATCCACCTGTTTATGTCCTGTAATGGGCATCATATATCTAAAGTTCATTCACCCAGTGTTCTGTGACTATCCTGCTGGTGTGCATGACCCCCTCTGTGGGCTGTGCAATGCAGGTACTTGCGTCTGGTTTTCTTGCCAGCCAAAGCAATTCCTGTCTGAAAACTGCTGGACTTGGATGTCAAAGATCCTGTGCTTGTATGCGAGATAACACAACATTAGCTGGAGCGGGTTAAATGTATTTGTGTGCATCCAGCACTGCTTTGTCACAAACACTGCTAAGAAATAGCTAGGCACAGATGAAAAATGTTGCTGAAAGCAGTGTTGCGCAAGGGCAGTGATTCTCTGAGAGGCGTACATGTGGCACATCTGTTATTAGAGCAGTAGTGCTACCTGCATGATGCATAAATATGAAAAGCCTTTTTTCTGTTCTCCAGCAAATTCCTTCTACTAACAGATTCTTCTTGCAAAAGTGATAGATAAAAATTAATATTTACATGGCAAAAAATAAGAAAAACAATGTTTCATAAAAAAACCTGTAGTTTGCTATACCTGAAAGAGATCAGCAGACTTCAAAGAAATCATGCAGAACCAGACATTTTTCATCAGGCTTTTTTCACAGTGTGGAATGTCACTATGGAATGGACTGTGTGACAGATACAAGCTGCAATTCACTCAGACTTTTTCTGGTGTTTTCTGGTATGGTCTCTCCAGAAGTCTCTAAAATTAGGTTTTTTTATTAATTGAAGCAAACTAACTTGTAATTCAAAAATTTAAGTAAGAAGCAGGATATGACGCACATTAATAATAGCTAAAAAAATATATTGGAAAATAAATTCTGCCTTCCTACCCACAGTTAGATTCTTCTGCAGCAGGATTCCTTTTCTTCAGATTCATTTTCAGTCAAGGATTATTTAGTTGATGCCCGAATTCAGCTTTACACTCTGCCCTGAAGAAGGACTGTGCTGACCTCCTAGGAAAGTCTCATTCTTTCTGCCACCTCTGAGGACTGCTAGAGAGACAGTTTCTGGAGCTAATGCACCCTTTATGCCTCCCTTATTTCCAGTCCTACAGCCTCTGTGCTTTACATGTCAATCCTTCTTTGCCTGCCTTCTCACATCCCAAATGTAGCAGGCTCTGTTGTTCTCCGGAAAGAAGCATTTATCCCAAGAGGGTGTAATTGGGCCAGAATGCAGCTGGCAATGATGTGCAGGAAGCCACTATAAACTGTAAACAAATCCATTAAACAATCATGCTATCTATCACACATGGCAAAAGCTGTTGTCACCCAGTTGGTTTCCAGCATGCTGACAGGCCTTACTCAGTCTTTTAATTTTGCACAATTATTCCATATTCTACTTAGGCTTAGTATTAGCATTGCTACTTTCTTTTCTACGATCATTTTAACAGAGTGCTGTGGGTTTGAAGCTTCTAGTTTTGCCATGCCAAATAGCAAGACTGTGCAGGTAAGCATCATGCTCATGTCTCGGGTCGCAATGTAATGTCTGTAAGAAATCTGTACTTTTTTTAAACTGCACTTTTCCCTTGTTGAAGAGTCTTGAGTATAGTTCTTCACACGTAACACCTGTTGTAAACAATATGTAGAAGCATGATACTTGTTATTTCAGAAGAAATACAGAAAGCAAACAGAGGAATCTACTATGCTGCAAGTCTTATTTAAAGAAAACAGGATAGATAATTAAACCAGTACTTGCCTAAGACAACTTTAGGGTTTTACATTTTTTATTGGTTATGAAAAAAATATTACTGATTCAAAGAGGCAACATATTTCAACATATTATGCTTTGCAAGAAATGAGAAACCCATTCACAAATATTATAAAATAAGCAGTTATTGGTAGCAGTCATAAACTTTTAAAATAATCTATACATTAGGGCAGCATTTTAAAAATGGAGTCAGCAGCCCTGACCTTAGAGCATGGGGTGCCATTTGCAACAGGGAGAAATTGCCTCTAACTGAAAAAATCTGAGTCTTACTGATATTTTCTCTTTGATCTCTATAATCTACCATAGATTAGATCATTTAAACATGACAGGTCAAAACTTAAACAGGGGAAGTTTAGATTGGATATAAGGAAGAAGTTCTTTACTGCAAGGGTGGTGAGGCAATGGAATGGATTCCCCAGGGAAGCTGTGAATGATCCATCCTTGGCAGTGTTCAAGGCCAGGTTGGACAGAGCCTTGAGTGACACGGTTTAGTGGAAAGTGTCCCTGCCCATGGCCGGGGAGTTGGAACTAGATGATCTTAAGGTCGTTTCCAACCCTAACTATTCTATAATTCTATGAACCATTTGTTTGAGAAACTGATATTTCACTTGACGGTTCTGCCACATGCAAGATAATGTCTCAATCTGGATTTTTTCCTTCATTAAGGGCAACCAACTGGTGCAGTAAACCAGGAAAGTCTTGAAATATTGATCAAAAGCAAGACAAATTTTCTAAAGATTAAGAGGGGAAAAAAAAGGAATCCTTCATCCTTACTTTTTGTTTTTCTTCTGTTCTTCACTTAAATACTTCTCAGACTCAGAATAACATGCAGAAATGTCAGAAACTGCTGCTGAGGGATTTCGAAGTCTTTTACTCACCACAATTCAGATGAAATTTAAGTAAATATCTTCAAAAATGTCATTTCTCCATATCTGAATTGCACAAGGTTTTCTTGCAATTGCATTCTATTTGTTAATACTATAAAACTTAACAATAAAAAGGTAAAAATTCACTCAACATTCTGTCCACTTGTGATAATGAGTGTTGGCCTTCATATCTCCAATAGCCATAATTTTGCAGATTCTTTTGTCTTTCTTCTTGTGAAATGATATGTTCAAAGCTAATTTATTTGTTATTCAGTTGTTAGAGAAATTGAAACTAAATTTGTCTCTTGCCAACATTATTTTTCTGTTGTTATAATTTTATCTCTAGCATCTTCTTCCCTCCGCTCCCTTCTGCTTCCAAGCACACACAGGAGAATAATCAGGAGTTTTGAAGTACCACAGTGGATGGTTCACTGCACAGTCAAGAGTTGAATAACTCCTCCCAGTGTCATTTCTGTATCTCAAGGGCCTATTTTCCCCCCAGTATGGGATTAAAGAGAGAATTTGGATGAAAACTAAATGCTGAACCTTTCCAAAGGCCATTTGATAAACCACTTAAAGAGTGAAAACAGTATATCTATGCTTTTAGGAGAAAAATAGTATTGAAGATATAATAAATTAATGCATATGTGTTGATCTGAAAGGTTTAATAAAACAAACATCAACTAAAAAACTCTTCTATCCCTCTTTTCCAGCAGCTTGCTGCTTACAGCAAAGAGGTCTTTGTCCTTGGAGTTCAGAGTTACAAGGATATTGCTTCACCTAACAACAGAAACATCTCTTTAGAATACAAGGATCAAATGCATTCTTTTAATGTGTTATAGATCCCCCAGGATACACACAAATCACCTTCCATAGAAATCCAAATGGTTTGCAAGGCAGCCCATTCTTTTTTTGTCCTAATTGTATCTACTTTTTGTTTGGAAGTCTTCAACCTTTTGCCAGCAAAAGCGATAATAGACTTCTTGTAGTTTCATTTATGTGTTTGTTTACTTATAATCAGGCTGAAAAAACTGTGCTTAGAGATTTACTTACTGTTCTCGGTATGACTGAAAGTCTGGCATTCACTTTATGGATCTGCCAGCCAGCTCATTTTCTCTTCTCCAAAATAGGATTTTATTGCATTTTGAAACTTTATATACTAATAACTATGGTGGGGCAAGCAGCAAGTTTACTGATTTGTTGTAAGCTTTCTTTTTTAATTTGAAAACATACTGAAATTCTCAACAAACAGAAGTTGTCAGCTCAAACACACTGGCGTGTTGTAGGTTCTTCTGTTAATCCCAGTGGCGTCACTTCACTGAGTAGCTGTAAGACAGTCTCAGGACCCCTGAAATCTTAGAATCATAGAATAGTTAGGGTTGGAAAGGACCTTAAATTCATCTAGTTCCAACCATCCTGCCATGGGCAGGGACACCTCCCACTAAACCATGCCACTCAAGGCTCTGTTCAACCTGGCCTTGAACACTGTCAGGGGCAGAGCATTCACAACTAACTTGGGGAACTCATTCCAATGTCCCACCACCTTTACAGCAAAGAACTTCCTCCTTATATCTAATCTGAACTTCTGTTTAATTTTTAACTCATTGCCCCTTGCCCTATCACTACAGTTCCTAATGATATCAGGCCCTTTATCCTCACTTGCTCCAATGTCACTGGGTAGGCTCAGTTTAGACTCACCAGTTTTGAAGAGTCCTCTGCGGCATCAGTCAGAGAAATTAGTCATGCAAAGCACTACTGATAAATCTGAACTTATTATAGAACAACCTGCCTTGTCTTTAATGTTTTATGACTTAGAAGTGAGTTTATACTTTTTTGTGTGGTCCTCTGTCTCTTCTCTTTGTATTCGAGTTTCCAGTCTGCAAAAATAAAAAATAATGGTATTTACTTTGCTTCTTTAAAGGCAAGTCTTCAAAGGGGTTAAACATCTTGGATATAAGACTAAAGTTTTATGATCAAAACCTTTTCTCATAGACTAGCCTATTTTTTTTTTTTTTTTTTTTTACTCATTACCAATTGACACCATTATCATCCAAAGCTAAAATTTATGATAAAGCATAAAGCCAAAGATGGACTGAAGTATGATTTGAAAAGCGATGCAGTTGCATAGAGACCCATCAGGTCACCAAGTGAATGCAACTAATACTAGGTATCCAAAACCAGTCTAGTCCTGCTAGAAATCCACATGGATATGCAATTGCAGTGTCAACAAAATTCAGTGGGTAGAGGACCTCACAGCATAGGATTCTGGCCTCCAGTGCAGCCTCTAGTGGAGTTTTTGTTCAGCACAAAGAAAAAAATCCAGCCTAAGTATTTTCTGCAATTTATTCTATCATTTGTATTGCTTTAAAAAAATGAGTGTATCTATGGCATAATTGAACACTAAATAGAAAGCTATTATAAAGAAGCAAAAGTCTAGCTGGTTAGGTATTGACAGTCTCTCAGATGTTCAAAACTTTTAGTCATCCAGGGAATCCTGGTTGTTCCATTCTGCTCACCTGATGCAATAATAAAAGTAATAATACGTTGATTTAGTTTATATCCAGGATTACAATATAATCTAGCAAATTAGATGATAAATACATCAAATAATAAGACCAGTTTTCCAAGTGAAGCACACAAATATTACTACAGGCTAACATACTTGCAAGTTTGATATACAGATGATATCTCTCAGAGACAACTAGCTGATAAATCAATGAATTCTGAAAGACTGATTATTAATGTACCAAAGCAATATAAATTCAGTGAAACAATCAGAAGACATTAAAGAAAGGTATTTTTATATCTGCTTTGTGCCTGTTCTTCATATGATATTATTCTAGACAAATCCCTGTCACGTCATGTTTTCTAGCTGTGGAATGACGTGAGGGAAATAAGGGGC
The DNA here is from genome assembly GCA_032466535.1 of Forpus xanthops. Taxonomy (NCBI): domain Eukaryota; kingdom Metazoa; phylum Chordata; class Aves; order Psittaciformes; family Psittacidae; genus Forpus; species Forpus xanthops. The sequence goes on from JASSUY010010221.1 coordinate 8,277, forward strand.
CCACTTAGCTCTTTTGTGTAGCTCATTTAAAATAACTCAGATAAATGAGGACCTGTCTATTTTACCCTTGTAGTGGATGATAAATACTAAGAATTATTATTGAAGCCATTCAGTTTCCCATTAATAATACATTAGTAAATACCTTATGATCAGATTTCATTGAAAGTTTGTTTTTTTTTTTTACACCAGCTTGCAGCTGAGCCAAGTGTTAGCATAAATACCAGCAATATTTCATTCGTGAAGGGTAAGGGTCCTGCTAGCACCTATGGATATGCAGGATGTAGAACGGAGAAAAAGCAGGTTAAGAAATTCCAGAAATACTGTTGCATCAAAGCTGGGTAAGCACAGAGAATATTTTCCAAACAGGCAGAGAACAGAATATCAGGAAATACAATGTTTCTTCCCTTGACTTTATCCAAAGCCTAATGACCCAGCATTTCACTCTACTGAAATAGCCCAGTTTAATCTTGCATCATATCTGAAAGAGCTCTGCAAATTTCAGGTGGTTTTTTTTTTCCCTTTCCTTTCCATAGCACGATTAAAAAATAGTAATAAATTAATTCCTTTGGCAATGATTATTGCTTTGGTTCTCAGTCCCTCAGTGGCTACTAAATTGGCTTGGGAATCTTAGAAAAAAAAATATTGCATCCTTCCCTGGATTTGCTTCACTTCTAGAAGGATCTGGGGTCCTTTTAGAATTTCACAGATCGATTTTTTTCCTTCCTGAAAATGGCTGAGATTCTGTTCTGTGACTCATGTTGTGCCTCTTTAGCCTTAAATTTACTCTGTTTAGGGGCAATAGTCAGATGTCAAGCTCTTGGTTTTTGTTTGTTTGGTTTTTTTGTTTTGTTTTTTTTTTTGTACGTGAGTGTAGGTAACATCTTGCTTCATGCAATAATAGACAGCAAACCTCAAAGGAAGCTATTTCTTACTTTTCTTACTCAACTTCCAAAGGAGTAACATCAACCTTTCATTTTTTAATTATTCATATTTTTTTAATAAAACAAAAATATTCTTCTAGTTATATTGGTATTTATATATACTTCATTTTTCTTGATAAGACTGTTGAACCATAACATCCCTGACACAAAACCATACCTCAGATTTGAAATTCTCTCCAAAGTAATTTTTTTCTGGATTTCAATCACCTTCTCCAGTTTAATTCTAATACAGAAGGAAATGGAAAAACAGACAGCGATGACATCTGTTAAAATCTGGAGTGATACTTGGTCAGAGAAGTTATTCTTTCTTTCATTACTTTTATAGAGCTTGTACTAAAGTCAACTTCTGTGTATGGGATCAAAGGTATAATTATTTCTCACTAATCAAAAGAATGTGAAAATATCACTTATGTTTTCCTTCACACTCAGAAACAGGAAGACAAACATCAATGGATATTTAAAACTCTATAAATAAACTCACTGTTTTCAAATTTCTGTGTTGAAAGATTGAAAGAAATTTATCAAATAACAACTATATCAAATAAACTATCACATTAATTGATAATATATACAGAAAAAAAACACAAACATGTAGTTCATGATAAATCACCTACAATATGCCTGATTGCTTTCCCAACATGAAATTGACTATTAATCTGCTGCAATTTTTTATACATTTTAACACCAGCAAGTAAATAAGAAATTTTACAAATTTTCATAGAATCATAGAATGGTTAGAGTTGGAAAGGACCTTAAGATCATCTAGTTCCAACCCCCCTGACATAGGCAGGGACACCTCCCACCAAACCACATCACCCAAGGCTATGTTCAACCTGGCCTTGAACACTGCCAGCAATTCACAACTTCCCTGGACAACTCATTCCAATATCCTTACAGTAAAGAACTTCTTCCTCAGATCCAATCGAAACTTTTCCTCTTTAAGTTTGAACCCATTATCCCTTGTCCTATCGCTACAGTCCTTATTGAAGAGTCCCTCCCCAGCATCCCTATAGCCCCCTTCAGATACTGGAAGGCGGCTATGAGGTCTCCACCCAGCCTTCTCTTCTCCAGGCTGAACAGCCCCAACTCTCTCATCCTATCTTAATACCAGAGGTGCTCCAGTCCCCTGATCATCCTCGTGGCCCTCCTCTGGATTTGTTCCTACAGTTCCATGTTCTTTTTATGTTGAGGGCATCAGAACTGCACACAATATTCCAAGAGAGGTCTTACGAGAGCTGAGTAGAGGGGCAGGATCACCTCCCTGGACATGCTGGTCACACTCCTTTTGATGCAGCCCAAGATATGGTTGGCTTTCTGGGCTGCAAGAGCACACTGCCGGCTCATGTTCATTTTCTCATCAACCGACACCCCCAAGTCCTTATCCTGAGGGCTGCTCTGAATCTCATCTCTGCCCAACCTGTAGCTGTGCCTGGGATTGCTCTGACCCAGGCAGAGGACCTTGCACTTGGCATGGTTAAACTTCATCAGGTTGGTACCAGCCCACCTCACAAGCATGTCAAAGTCTCTCTGGATGGCATTCTTTCCCTCCAGCGTATCAACCAAACCACAGAACTTGGTGTCATCTGCAAACTTGCTGAGGGCACACTCAATCCCACTGTCCATGTCACCGACAAAGATGTTGAACAAGACCCGTCCCAACACTGATCCCTGAGGGGCACCACTCATTACTGGTCTCCAACTGGACATTGAGACATTGAGCACAACTCTTTGCATACGGCCATCCAGCCAGTTCTTTATCCACCGAGTGGTCCACCTATCAAATTGATGTCTCTCCAACTTAGGGATAAGGATGTTGTGTGGGTCAGTGTCAAACTTTTTGCACAAGTCCAGGTAGATGACATCACCTGCTCTACCCCTGTCCATCAGTTCCATAGCCCCATCATACAAGGCAGGATTTACCCTAAGTGAAGCCATGCTGGCTGTCACCAAGCACCTTGCTGTTTTTCATGTGCCTCAGCATGCCTTCTAGGACAATCTGCTCCAAGATTTTGCCATGCACAAAGGTCAGGCTGACTAGTCCGCAGTTCCCTGCTCATCCATTTTCCCCTTCTTGAAAATGGGGTTATATTTCCATTTTTCCAGTCACCTGGAACTTCACCTGTCTCTCAAGATTTTTCAGATATGATGGACAGTGGCTTAGCTTCATCTGCCAGCTCCTTCAGGACCCATGGACGGATTTCATCAGGTCCCATGGACTTGTATATGTTCAGATTCCTAATATGGTCTCGAACCAGATCCTCTCCTACAGTGGGCCCAGCGTCTTCATTCTCACATTCCCTACATCTGCCTTCCAAGACGTGGGTGGTATGGTCAGAAACTTTTCTGCTGAAGACTGAGGCAAAGAAGTCACTAAGAACCTCAGCTTTCTCCAAATCCAGGGTAGCCAGATCTCCCGATAGCTTCTGAAGAGGGCCCACATTGTCCCTAGTTTGTCTTTGATTTGCAATGTACCTGTGGAATCCCTTCCTGTTATCTTTAACATCCCTAGCCAAGTTCAATTCTAACAAGGCCTTAGCTTTCCTAACCTGGTCCCTAGCTTCCAGCACAACATCCCTGCATTTTTCTCAGGCCACTTTTTCTTGCTTCCACCTTTTATAAGCCCCTTTTTTCCTTCGAATTTTCCTCAGCAGCTCCTTGTCCATCCAAGCAGGTCTCCTGGCCTTCTTGCAGTACTTCCTTCTAGTAGGGATGTATCACTCCTGAGCTTGCAGCAGGTGATCCTTGAATATCAACCAACAGTCT
>JASSUY010010221.1:12080-28509 GCA_032466535.1 Forpus xanthops
AAAGTCTGCTCTCTTGAAGTCCAGGGCAGTGAGCTTGCTGCACACTCTTCTCATTGTCCTGAGGATCTCAAATTTGATCATTTCATGATCACTGCAATCAAGGCTACCCTGGAGTGTCACATTTCCTACCAGCCCTTCCCTGTTGGTGAGCACGAGGCCAAGCACGGCACCTCTCTTCGTTGGTTCCTCTATTACTTGCAGAAGAAAGTTGTCTTCCACACAAATTTTACTGAATTTGCATAAATTGAAAGTTTAGGTGATCAAGAGAATAAATTTCAAGAGGCTGTGGAACACAGAAAAATAAATCCCCCTAACTTTTATTTTATGCTATCAGAGGTACCTAATTAGTTTGTGTCTTGGTAGAAATGTTGTGAAAGTTATATATATATATTTTTTTTTTTTTTCTAAGTTGATCTTGAAATATACCACTCACTTTTTGGAGTTCCTTTTATGTGATTTTGTTTAATACCTTAAAGATCTCCACCTAAATAGAATCTTGAGATGGCTATAATTTTGCTAAAGAATTAAGCCCAAGTTTTCTTCTTTAACTCTCCCTGAAACCTGGATAGAAATGTTGGTTTTCATTTGATACTTTTTAATGAAATGATAACTTTGCAACCATAAATGTTTCTGAAACATTGCTCACCATAAGTTATGGGATGTTCCAGAGTAAGCAACAGTAGCTAATAGGCGTGGTACCTCACTGCTCTGTGATCGAAGACTAGCTTTTAGGACAAGAAGTAAATGGAGGTCTAATCTTTCTAGTGCCTTTTAGAGGTACTTAATATTGGTCTACAAAGAGCATGGAATGAAAAGGATTAGTAGCGGAAGAGACCTACTAAGTCATTTGTCCAGTCCTCTGTCAAAGCAACATTGCTTTTCTAAGATATATGATGTTTCTAAATGTGATGTCCAGTCCAACCCTAAATTATTCAGCTGATCTGTTATTGTTTCCATTATGCATCCTTAGACACACTAGTCCTATTTTATAATGTAGGTCAGATTTTACTTTGCTATATTTCATTCCATTCCTATAATAACATACTTTTTCAACAATTTACATGGGTCTTCTCTCCCTCTATACATGTGCTTCTCAGATGCTTCCTGAGTTAACCAAACTGCACCAGTGTAATTACTTTTCTTGGACATTAAGGCTGTGAAATAACTCTACATTGTATACAAAATCACAGGCTTTTAAAGGCGGACCCTTACTGCAAAATAGATACTGAGTTGCTGAAGCAGATTCAGAGAAGTACAACAAAGCTGGTGAAGGGCCTGGAGAACAAGCCTTATGAGGAACGCTTGAGGGAACTGGGGTTGTTTAGCCTGGAGAAGGCTTAGGGGAACCTTATCAGCTCTCTACAACCACCTGAAAGGAGAATAGAGAGAGGAAGTGGCTGGTTGCTTCTCCCAAGTAACAAGTGATAGGACAAGAGGCAATGGCCTCAAGCTGCACCAGGGGAGGTTTGGACTGGATATTAACAAAAATTTCTTCACTGAGAGGGTGATCTGGTATTGGAACAGCCTGCCCAGGCTGGAATCACTGTCCCTGGAATTGTTTGAAAACTGTCTAGATGTGGCCCTTAGTGACATAGTTTAGTGGTGAACTTTGCAGTTCTGGGGTAATGGTTGGACTTGATGATCTTAAAGGTCTTTTCTGACCTAGCTGATTCTATGATTCTATTACACTTGAAACCTGATGTACTGTCTATGAAATTCATCAACTGCTACTATGTTCTTGCATGTTTTTAATAGTATCATGCTCTTCTATGCAGCATTATATGTTATCCAAGTCATATTTGCAAACCTATGTGTTTAATGAAAGGAAACTTGCTAAAGAGAGCAACCTGTGCTTCAAGTGATGAGAGCAGTTCTGCTTCACTTTTTTGAGATATGTACACTAAACAACAGAATCTTCTTGGCTCCATAGGTGACATATTGATAAATTTTGCAATAATTCTCTTTGTAATCCTCACTATAATGTCTCAGCCTTTAAACATTTGCATAATTTATTGTCTCTCTTCACTTATTTCTTTGCATGTTGTGTCTTTCAGACTAATTTTATTTTCAGTACATATTCCCTCTTTTCTTTAAAACTTCTATTAATCTAATACTGATTAATGAAAGTGCTGAAGAAATAGCTTATTTATAGTCTGGTTTAGGAGAACCCATTGCAAATCCTATCTGTAGTATTATTACAGCTGTCCACACAAATGTAATTGAAATGAAAAGTCCAAGGAAATTGACCAGGATGGCTGTTGGAATCAGGGTAAGAGAAGTAGAGCTTTTATCCTTTCTAGACTATTATGATCGGTGTTGTGGGGTGATATGAATCAAAGGTGTTTAACCATTTATCCTGGCAGTGGATCTGAGAAGTCTGTTGAGGAGAGGGAGGGAAGACAAGAGGGATGGAAGGCAGCATGGTAAATCCTTTCCAGATGTCCTTGTGCCTTGTAGGGGTGCTATCTTACAGTTAGTGGGAGAAGGTCCTGTGTAAAATGTCAATACAAGAAAGGAAGAATTCGGGGGTAAAAAAAAAAAAAAAAACAACCACACAAAACAAAAAACCAAAACAACAAATCCAAAACCCAAAAACCTATTGCTGAACATGGACATCCTAGTGAAAACTAATAGCTACGTATTTTTCTATTCCAGGACAACTCTTTGCAGTGCTAGAGTGCAAACTATTTTCTGAGAATTGAGGATATCACCATCAATCCTGATGTGCAGAATGTACGAAATATTTTGAAACATCAAAGCATACAAGAAGCATAGAAATTTTACTTTTAAAGTCCACTTCGCTTAAAGGTATTGCCTAAATAGAATATTCAGCCTTCCTTCCTTTATACACTAAAAATGCAGAGTTCTAGGTAGCACTTACACAACAGGAGGAAATCTAATAGTCAATTCACTTTGTGAATTCAGAGATTTCAGCTATTTTCCAAGTACTCCAATTTAAGAGCTTTTTCACATCAGCTCTTAGTGTGCTCTTAACAACTTCTATTTGTTGAGCTGCAGACTGAATGTACTCTCCAGTCAGTGCAACAAACACTCCTATACTGCATCTGTCCTATAACTGCACTTGTCTGCTAGAGCTGATTAATACAAAGTCACATAAGAGGTTTTATTGCGTAATAGTTAAAAGCAGCAGATTTACTTTGATATATGTCATCTGAAGGTCTGATCCAATGCCTTAGTAAGTAAACTAAGAGTGGGGGATTGTGCAGAGAAAAAAAGATTAAAACAGGAAATGGTTATTATCCATCTTTCATTACGTAGCACTGACAGCAAGAAATGTAGCAAAACAATACTTGGCTATATGACAGCACTCAACTGCAACACTCTGCCAGGCTTTAAGAAAGATGGGGAAAAAGTATCATAGTGACCTTAAGGCAGGTGAGCAGAAGAGCAGAAAGAGCATTTATTTGGGAGTAGCTAGACTGTGGACAACATTGCTTTCCTGCTGCTTCGGCTTTGAAATTTTATCTTCTTCCACCCTAGCAGAAGGTTTTATGGACTGTATCACTGATGATTATAATTTTTTTCTTGCTTAAGAGAGAGCACATGCAATTTTTCCCATATTCTTGATATTATTATATTTCCCAGGTATGTGCATCCAGCAGCTGCAAATGTTTTATTTAGTTCACATAATGGCAAGTTGCTGGGAAGATGGGATTTTTATGCTGTTTTTTTTTTTTATAATTCATTTATGGTTCTGATCATTACCAGAGAGCAGAAATCAGACTAAATTGTCACATGGTCAAGTAAAGCAACTATAATTTATAAATATAAATAAATTAATATATAATTTATTTACATAAGTTAATATACACTTTATATATATATATATAAACCAAGAAAACAAGCTTGTTTTGAATGATGGCTATCATGAAAATCCTTGAATATAATCTCTTTTGGAGTCTGAATTTCAATCACTATATGCGGTGGTGGTGTAAAAAAGGAGAGTGAACAGTAATGATTTGTCTCTATCATTTGTAAAGTAGTATTTGTTCCCTTAGGGACAAAAAAAGTCATGGTCACAGAGATCTGTTTTGATTAATTGGTAATCTGTGTATCGTTCTAATTTCACAGCTCTTTTAAGAGCCCAAGCCTTGATGGCAACATGATGTTCTAGCAAAGTTTCTATACCCCGACTTCTGAAATTGCACCCAGGAGTATCTGCGTGTTTGAAAGGAATGGAGAATCCATGGCAATCAGACTTGCAGCATCTTACAGTACCTACCTTCTGAGAACAATGGCAAGCCCAGCAAATATCCACAACACAATTTGTTTTGTTTTGCTTCGTTTCTTCCTAATTCAGTTCTTTTCCTTACATGACACCAAGCACTTTTGAAACCTAAACAATTATCTCAGCTGGCAATAAATGTAGCAAAGATGAAGAAATGTTCTCTGTAGTAGATATAATATAGAAAACACTAAACAGGTGATGAATGCAGTAGTTTTCAGTGACAGGGCAATGTGCATTGAGAAATGTGATTGGGGAGCAAAGGGGAATGAAGCAATGTAAAACCAGTAGCACTGTAAAAAGGAATGAGGCAGAACATAACATTATTAAGCTAATGGTTTGAGGGGATAGAATACGGAATTCATTGTGGATGGAGGCAGTGCAATATGTACAATATGAAATAGGACATTATAATAAAGACAGAGGAAAAAGTTTGAATGCATTTCCCTGAAGGATTAGGTTATTTGTTCTGACTAATGCATTGCAGCCTTTTGAACTACATTCTCATGCATAGAAATGTCATTTATCTCAAGAATTATCTGCTATATACTTAGTGCATATATACATCTATTTATGCACATATGTGTATATATATGCATACAGTGACTTTAGTAATTTTGACACCAGAATGAAGAGATGGTATGTTCTTAGCACACAGATACAATTAAGATTATTTTCTAGAAATAATAAATTCTTAAAAAGGCTGAACACAGTTCCCAGAGTAAGACACTCTGCATGTTTGAATTAATGTTCTTGAGTGCTCCCTTGTTAGTGCTAAGCATGTAGTTTAAATAAAGAAATCACATTCCAGGCTCCAAATACAATTTGTCAGCTTTGCTTCTGGGAAGTGTGAAAGCAGCAAAAGTGAGAGTCATTTATCCACCATCTGTTCAGCAGCTCACCTCTTTATCACACAGAGATGTGGAAGATACAAAGTTTAGTAAGTGTTCAGACATCAGGCTGGTACAAGTGAGATAGGGCATTTTTTATTAACCTTATAAACGTAGTTTCACTGGGTTTCCATATGCCCCAAACCTTAACAAGATCAATAGCAATATCATTCAGACAGTCCCATTTCATCGTGTTTTTACAGTTAAATCTGTGTAGTTAGTATCTTGATACTTGCAGGAGTTAATGGAAAAGTATCACAGTCAAGGATTTGGGGAGACCTTTTTTTTAAGGATTATGAAAGAGAAAAAAGATCATAGTGAATGAGTGTTATTTAGAAGGATGCTGACTATCAGACAGGGTGTTTATAGCTTCCGCACCATGTAAACTAGGCTGCACTAGTTCTTAATCCAGTTGTTAACATCATACATCTGTGCATGTATACCTAGAAAGGTGTTTACAGTGTGCATCTGCAGGGACTTCTTGGGAAGTCCTGATTACCAGCTGACACTTCTGCATATTATAATAATGAAAATTATAATTTTGATATTTTATAAAAATGGACTTTGTACTTGGAAAAAAATTAGAAAAAACTCCAAGCAACTACAATAAAAAATTAAAGAGTTCCTGATTTGTAGTAGTTCTGGATTATTTTTTGTATCATATTCAGGTGAAACAAAAAAGAAAATGTATATACAAGTTTCACAGAACCTTATAGAAGCATGAATCATGCCTTCTTGAAAAGTTAGCATTATTGCCATATGAAAGAATAACTTGCTGTAGGTAGAGGAAATGCCATTTCTTTCCCCATCCAGGCTACCTATAATAAAGCAGATTTTTATCAGACAGACAATGTGAATCATATTTCTGTAAATTAGAAATACTCTTCTTGTGGCGTCACACTATCTATCCAGATAGTACAATACAGAATGGGATTTTGCGCACCTTTGCACTCAGACCTGATCTGCAGGAACTTGAGTGTTTCCAAAGGAGACGATGAAATTTCAAAGTGGTTTATAACCTCGCAATGATGAGGTTAATGGGTGTCATTACTCTACCTGTATGATGTTCAGGTTTACAGATCAGTTTGAGTGCAAACCAGACATTGGAGTCAATAGGAAGTACCCTTTCTTGACCTATCTGCCTGGTTACAATGTCCACGTGATTGCATCTTTCACACTGCTAGCACTTTTACGCTGCTCCTTGCTCTTATGATTAATGTGACAACTTCTCTTTCTACTGGAAATACAAGCTTCTACATCAGTTCTGAGTTGGTCATCTTTGCTGCCTGTTTTTAAATGAATTTTGAGGATGGAGGGGTGGTGCTGAGCAGTGGTCCAGTGGGGGTCAGACAAATGGGGAGTCAAAGCAAAAAAAGACAATGGGAGCCATACAGGCAAGTTTGTTCTGCAGCTGGGAAAGTGAGGGACAGCTCTTGGACTCCCACAGAAGCAATCTCAGCATCTTTGTTGCTTGTAGAGGATAATCAGGAACTGAAATCTGTCAAACAGGCAAAAACTGCAGTGCTGTGTAATTTGAATCCCTAGTGAGACTACAAGGCAGCAAAACTGATTACACTGCGCTGACCTGCAGCTGGACTTTATAGGACTCTCTGTTGGCCACATCCAGAGCATCTGAAACAGCATTTAGTCATTTATCCAGAGTATCTTCCAACTGGGAACATTGTGCTACTTGAGTTATTGTTTCCTTCTGCTTTTCTTCAGTAACAGGGAGGGTAAATCATGTTTAGACCCTGTACCTGCCAAGCAGTACTACTACTATGGGAAGCAGCCTGTCACATCTCCTAATAATGAGCATAGAGCCCAGAGCTCCAGTGAGCAGCAGTATCAGTGCCATTCCCCAGTTCTTCTCCTAGTGTGACAGGCAGCAAGTAGCTCCTAAGTCATGTGGCTGCATGCCAGCATCCAACCACACCAACTTTATATTCTGTGAAAATACAGCTCTGACGAGAAAAAATAACTGCATGCATTCTGCAAAATGCCAGAATGCAGGCAATATTGGCGTGGCCAGTAGATTGAAAGAAGCAATTGTAAGAATTTACACACTTCTTGTTAGGTCACATCTAGAATACCACATCTGTTTTTTTCAGCTTTCTAATTCAGAAAAGACATTGATAAACTGGGTCAGTTCAGGATCTCCAACAGTAGCCTTCAATACCTGTGAGGAAAGTGTCTAAAAGATGAAGGCAGCTCTTCACTGCAGTGTGTGGCAGGGAGATAGTGAATAATGAATTAAAAAAGGAGACATTTAAAAAAAAAAGAAAAGAAAGAAAAAAAAGAAACAAATCAGTCATGTAAAGGAACAGATTTTCCAGGGTGAGAAATACACATGCTTGGAGGTTTTCAAGACACAACAGAACAAAACCCTGTTCCCACCTCACAGCTGACTCTGCTGTAAGCACAAAGCTGGATCACAGACCTCCTGAGGTCAATCCCAACATGAGTTGTCCTCCAGGTCCCATGATTTTGATTTCGTCCCCATAATTCTATTATGCCAAAAATAACAGCAGTAAAAGAAGCTGCACCTTTCGTATGTGGAATTTGAATAAATTAAAAATAGATCCTAAGAGTTTTAAAATAAAACCAACCAACCAAACAAAAAGGAACATAAATCAAAAAACAACCCAGGACAGAAAGTCCAGAGAGAGGTCTAATGAAGAGAAATCAAAGTTCGTACATAAAGATCTGAGATCAGATAAAACAGGAAGACTTGACTGCTGAAGTGCACGACTATTACAAAACATTTAAAGGACTCAATTCTTCCTCCTCTGGAAGTTCATTCCTCCACTCTGCATTTATGTCTGACAAATTGAGGCTGATGTATGTAGCCTTACAGGGTACGAGCCAATAACTCCTCCTTTCCTTTCAGCAAGAAATTGCATTCTGGGAAAAGGCAAAGAAATAAAAAGGTAAAATTGTATTAAAGAAGCAGGTTTATATTTCCATGTACTTATTATTAAGCACTAACTTTTCATTGCTTAGAAGGTTTACCCTGAAGTCTAGTAAATATAATCAAGCTCTAATTAAATGTTGATGTAGAGTCACTGTGTTAAAAATTCATAAGGAGTGAGCAGATGCTCTGCTTTAGTCAGCATGGTCTAATTGACAGGTTCAAATCCCAGCTGTGGAAATCCTCCCACTTGACACACTGGCAGAACAGATACTGTTGTATGTTTTGACTTGTAAGGATGGTGGCACACTATCTTATAGGATGCAGAGGCAAAGGTAGAACTATCTCAAATCCATAGATTATGTCCAGCCTACAATCTAGCATCTGGACCATGCTACTTGCAGCTGATGCAGTAGCGCAAAAAGTATTTGATGGTCTGTACTTACTGATACTCAACACAGATGCTTGCATTGCATTTTTCAAAAATCACATCTCGCTTTTACATTTCAACACTGTCGAAAAGTCCAAATTTTGAAAATAGAAATCCTGTACTCTAGCCCTACTTGACATAATGATTATTTTTCCCAATAACTTTTTATGAAAAAATGATTTCTCATTTAAAATGTAATTTTGAATGTTAATTAAAAGTAGCACTAGAAAAAAGGGTTAGATTTTGTCATTAAAAAAAAGGTTTGAAGAAATGCCAGGAGTACAAATGGAATTTTCCTAGAAGCTTTTATTGTTGTATTTGTCAATTCTAAATAAATATAAAACAAAAAGAAGTTATTTCTCAGTAATGGAAACTGATTAAATTATTACTGCATCTATTATTGCTTCTTTACTTGTTATCTCAGACTCATATTAGTCTACAATTTAGGTTAGATAGAAAACTGAATACCTTACTAGTCAATGAAACCACATAGTCATGAAGTTTCTTCTATGACATCTTTTTCCTCCTCTTCTAATTGTAGCATCTTGACTTTGTGTCTTCAGCTAAATTAGATACTCAATGAGGCACAGACTTCCTTTTCTTGAATTTCACAGGGAAATAAGGCAGAATATTGGAATATATGGCAGTGCACTGAATCAAAGCATATCCATCCTTTAGAGGACATACACTTTCCTTCCCCTTCTGTCTACTCAGCATATCACTCCCAGGACCCCTTCCCAAGTCATCACATGCTCATTCTTCCTTACATTCATGCACTCTCCAGAAAGTATGCAATCTTGGTGCTGAGGCAAGGATAGTTCCTAGAACTGTGCCTGACCTTTTTCTGCATGCTGTAAAGAGGAAGGAAGTGTCCTTACTCCTTGCCATGAAAAGTCTGGCCATGCACAAGATAAAGCACAGCTCTACTGCAGCTATCACATCCTGAATAATTAATTATCTTGGTGGGCATAATGCTGACAGCCATTTTGCTTGACTCATGACCTTGTGCTGTGTCTGCACAAATGCCAGCATTACAGCCAAGTCTCTCTTTAAAGTTTTATGGTTCTGAAACAGTGCTGAGTCTGGGTGAGGTCACTCCTGCAAATGTATGGAGTGTGCACACTTTTTTTTTTTTTGACCAGTTCTACAATGCAAAGAAAGACAACATCCAGCAGAAATTTATAAAAAACACAATGTCTACCACTATAGTTTTTCATAGAGACATAGAAGAGTTTGTGTTGAAAGTGACCTTTAGAGGTCATATAGTCCATCTTTGTCGTTACTGATGCAGGATAGAGTTGATGGTAATGCTTTCATAATCATTGTATCTGCCTAAAAAGATGTTGAAAGTCATTGTTTCTCTTCAAAGAAATGAGACAAGCAAGGGATTTTTTTCCACAGATGCTTTAAAAGAATGTTGTCTCTGAGGGAATCTTACTATATACTGACCCTTGATTAAACATTAAGAATTATTTTTTGGGAGACCACTCATTATTTTTCTGAAATGCTCTTCTTTCCTTTATGTGCGTGTTTCTGAATTTTAACTGACACAATGTAAATTCTGTCTGAGACTGACTACTTTGATTTTTTACTTCTTCTTCCCCCCCCTGCTAAGGATTTAGTTTTGTAACAAATAGGAAATGATTTTTCCAGATATTGTCAAATACCGATACAGTGACAAAAGGAAGAGGTTCTGGAGAGAATTTTGTTTTGCTGCTTCTATTAGCACATACACTCATTTTATTTTAGTCCTAGTATTTAAGACTCCCTGCCCAGGTCATCATTACATGAATGGGCTTGCAGTACAGTAGTGCATGTACATGTGACATCTAGTGATTTTCCATGGGTAGTTGGTTTACTTGTCAGAGAAGGCCCAAGCAGTGGGACTGTATTTCCTGGGCCACCTCCAAGTGTACAATACTTTCATATAAATATCTGAGCTAGAGCTAGAAAACCAGAGGAATGAGTAATGTGCATTACAGAGACACTGAGTGACAGTGTGAGAGTTTGTAAGTCTTGCATTCCCTTCATAATTTGTGTGCAGGGTAAAATTGCAACTCTAAGAGGTGAAAAACTTAGGAGTCATTAATTACATGAAAAGTTTTGATGAAATTGTGCATCTTGCAGAAACTCTTATTGTTTTGTGGTGAAATGCCTCGAGGGATTCTCTAAAGATGTTCATTTGTGAAAAAATGTTTGGTATATCCAGTATATATGTATACAATAGAATATACTTTGGTTCTGTAACTCAGTGCAAACACCACTAACCCTCAGAAATAAATGCTAGAAGAAAAACAAAAAATACCCCAAACCACCTCTTTCCATTGGAGGTAGCCAATGTTTCTTTCGGTTTTGCGTTGTAAGTCCCTTCTTCCATGTTTTTTAAATGCGAGCACTACAGTATAACTGATGTTCTTATTGTTTCTTTGGTTCTTTTTCTTCTGTAAGGAGTCTTCTGAACAAATGCACAGGCTCTGTGCCTGCAGATCCCAGACGTAAGAAGTTAGTTTTAGAATCAAGTCCTGATGGAAAGAGAAGGAGATGCTCTAATACAGCATCTGCATTTTCTTGGGCACAGGAACATCCTTGTTTTGGCCTGATTTCTGTAGGAAGCACCATTATTGCCATAAGAGAAAAAAGTTTGACAAAGGCATCTATACCTAAGTCAATTGCTTTAGCTATCATCTGGCTGGCACCACCTGTAAAACTTTTTAGTTTGAGACTGGTTTCTAAACATGATGTCACCCAAGAATTCAGGGAGCTGCTGAGGTAACATTTGAATCCACAGATGGTTTTTGCAACACCAGTGCTTCCTATTTAATGTTCAAGTCTAGAGATGATATGCTGAGAGTATTTTCTATTGTATCATCATGTTTCATATAAATGATATCATCAATATTGTGCATATTAGATGCATCAGATTTGCTGGTTTATTAAGTCTTAATTGTTAATTAAATCTCAATGTGATATCATTTTTTAAGTCACAATAACTCCTTTTAGGCCAAAGAAAGAGCAGAAGCAAAACAAACGAATGAAAAAGTAATTTCCTGAATTATTTTTTTACATTCTAAGATACAATATTCTGATAGTAAAGTTAACACAATTTTTAAAGAGCAGATTTTTTTTCCTGAAAGACATGGTAAAATAGAGATAATTTCTTTTCTGCGGACAATTCCAGTTCAAAGTCACTGAAAAAGGATGAAATGTCAGTGATGTTTAAAATAGTGTCAAAACTTCTTCAGTGGAGCTGTAATTTAGTTAGGTTATCTTTCTTAATGTACCTTTGAAATTACAAGAATGTATTAGTTTCCCTAGAAGCACATTTTTACTGTCAGATGTATTTATTGTGTGTGGTTTCCATACAACTGAGATATTTCAAATACCTTTGCAACATTTTTTTTCTTTAACTTGTTCTTTCAGTGCATTTCAGTGCTTACTTACATGGTTATGTGCTTTCATGTAGACCTGGTACATCTAGCTATTTACAATCACAGAATCATAGAATTGTAGAATAGTCACATAGTGGGATATTAAGAGTGCTTTGTTTCTGGCTATGTATAGAGCTGAATGGCATGCTGTTGAAGCCACAGCAAAAAGAGGTTAAACACAGGCTAAAGAATTTTTACTATCTTCAGTGTTATTCCTGGAAGCCAGTGAGTTTTCTCAGCATTTCATTTTCTGCTACAGGGGTGGCTGAAACGAAGGAACATTATAATTTTGTCTCTTATTGTTCCCTCTTTAACAGTCCTCTTGGGATGCAAATTTTTGCAGGATCAACATAAATAGAGCAGTTGCATTTCTTCATGCAGCTGACAGCCAGATTGATCAGAACCATTGCAAGCTGGAGCAATGCCAAGTCCATGCAGATGACTAGGCTTTCCCTTGTGCTTGACTTAAAGCATCAGGAAGGGGCACTTGTCTGTGGAAATGAGAGAAAGAAGGAAATTAATCCTGTGGGCAGAGATTTCCCAAAGAAAGAAGACTGAGGTATGGCTGAAGTAGTTTTATCTTGAGAGAAAGTTTGGAGCAAGTTTCCATGTAGAAGGCTGATTCCTGGAGGGCTTAACTGTGTGTACAGGGAATCACAGGACTGTTGCACACTCCTTGCAAACACATAGGAAGTGCTGCAGAAATATCTGAGTCTGACTTCTTTTTCCTGTCCCTTAGGAAGATTATCAGCAAAGACCCATATTTTGTTTATTTTGCTTATAAGTGCTTATATTTTTATCAATTTACTAGCAAAAACGAATGCAAAAGCCCTGGCATTTTCAAAGACCAGAGCACAATTTAATTTGCTTTGTGACGATGCATTAATCCAAAACACTGCTGCTTTGATAATGATTAAAAAAAAAAAAATGGACAAACAGAACAAAGTAGAAAACTTGGATTTATGTAAAGCCTTCTGTACAAATAATGATCTTGGAGTATTTCATTCAGGAGTCAGAGAAAAACAAACATTGCCTTGCTCAGCTTGGGGGGAAAAGGTACGATATTGACATAGACTTTTTAATACAAAAAAAATTTTCTGCACTTCATTATTTTCAAAGGGGAAGAGAACAAGCATGACCTGATGATGATTAGCAGCAAGTAATAACAGACATGCTCCAAGGAATTGGTACTTGCTTAAGCTCTTATACAAAACATAATTTCGGACGTGATTATTTGCATCTATTGTAAACTGGATACTCTTTCTTTTTTTTTCTTTCATTTTACTTACCAGCTCTCCAGATGAATTTTAATTACAGAACAGCCATATTTGTACCTGAAGTAGAACTCAACAGAGTGAAACAGCATTAAAGAGATTTGCATGCTTTCTGAGTTAAAAGTTGAATTTTTTGATTTTCATGAAGTTACCCACAGAAATTATCAGTCTAATGAAAATACATAAACAAGACTGCATCTACAAGACATTGATTTATCTTAACTGTCAAGGCTGTACTGTCTTCAACAAAGGCAACACATGCTGAGATGAAATCTAAACAATCTTTTTGTGTGTGCTTTTGTCAACTTTTCCACAAATGTGACAATGATGCATCAAAATCAAAGACCCAGTTCTGCTAGGCAGTGTTCATTTCAGAGTTTAAGGGCAGTAATGAACTGATTTAAAAAATGTAACAATTCCATCCATGTTGGCTTTAGTTCTTCTTACCTGGTTAACAGAAAGGAAGGAATAAAATGCATGTTTTTCAGAACCATCAAGATAGAGTTGAATCCAATTACTTTGGAGCAAGAATGGCAATGACCAACTCACACAAGCTCACCTGTGCAAATATGCAATTTAGTGAAAACATATTGAAAAGTTTAGCATCATTCACAGAGAATAGTGAATACTGGGAAAGATCAAATGTATTTTTTTTACCAGTTAATACATGGAAAACACAAATGCTTTTTGGGTTGAGGTCTCATTTAAAATTAAATTAATTGTTATGGGCAAGCAAGAAGCACAATTAATAATTCATTCATACCCTTGCTTGCATACCCTCTAGAATGACTGTTGCAGGCTGAATTGCGATTAGTTTTAGAAAGGAGAAGATCTAATAAATGTTAACTTCTCTAGACAGAATCTAGTGCTCCCTCTTGGCCTTTTTTCTTTTATTTTTTTATTTGTTTTCCCATTTTATTTATTTATTTTTTCCTTTTCCCTTCCTTGTCAGACTGTCTTTACTGGATATCAGGAGTAGGCATACTCAGATGCCTAATCTTCTTTCTTCGAAATATTTTTTGCTGTCAAATTAGCTCTTTTTTGGATTAGGAGTACTTTATCTGCAAGTATATGTGTTATCTAAATAATAAACCACGACAGTAAGCAACAACTTGTTTTATGGAGGGTGTTGCTTTTAAGGAAGTATTCTCAAATCTTGATCTACCAATACTATCAGACATTTCCAAGAGTACCCTGAAGTTTAGGATTTGTTTTTTTTTAGTATGCATTGGGATTTATCCAGGAAAAATAGTAAGGTATTTTCAGGTCTGTTATTCTTCCTGTTTAAGAAATACAAGTTTTCCTAAAATGACATTTTAATATATTTTTATTTGTTTTTTTTATGTCCATGCTGAATGGTTTGCTTGCCTAGTTACATTATGGTTTTAGATTAGACAGTCTGTAGGATACCTAGGCAAACCAAGGAATTTCCTGGTTTAAGATAACAGTAGAGCTGTATTCTCCTTGGACATTTTGATATGAAATTTTTATGATTGTAGAATGAAGAGCATTGCTTTTCCTAATGCATCACTACAGCACAATTCTTGTCCTTCCCATCCCTCCCCCATTAACTGTACTTCCATAGGCGTTAGATTCACCAGTTCCAAATTGAGCATCTTCATCTACTTGAAATATGAAGTATCAGAGCTTAGGTAACTGTCAAGTCTTTCGACTTGCTTCTGAGGATATATTTATGAGATCTCAATTAAATGTTTGTTTAATGGAAATACTTCCTACAGCTGGAGATTTCTGCTGCTCAGTTGAGGCATGTGTGTATAAGCTCCTTTTCTGTGTTATGACAGGCACAGCTGGTTAGCTGAGCCCAGTTACATCTTTCATATGTAAATTCTGGATTGGTAGATGCTCTTTTCAGCATTCTTATTCTCCTATCAAGCAAGAAAAATGAACCTGAACCTGAGTCTTCATAAGTGAGTAATGTGTTTGGCTCACTATGCCATCTAGCCTTCAAACACAGTAAATGCCTGCTTGAATATCAAACGTTTATAACCTTTAGTTTTGCATACACTAAGTACTCCAGAGCTTTGTGTTTGCATTAAGTATTTTTTGATACATTTGGAAAATTCATCTTCTTCCCTGACATTGCAAGCATCTACAGCACCTGTTAACTCTGAAGACATTAATAACATAGATAGGAACGGCTGTTACGCTAACCAAAGACAAAAAGACTGGAACAGAAATCAGGGTATTAGTTTCGTTTTTCTTTATGTTTTATTTTATTTTATTTTTTATTATTATTTTTATTTAACACAGACTTCTTGCCATTAAAAATGGAAATTGCCACTACCTCAGGAAACTAAATACCAGTTCTACAAGATGTATTTACTGAAGCATGACACTCAAAATAAAATCTGCTGTAGAAGTTTTACAGTACAGTAATAGAATCAAGTTGTGATCTCTCTCATGTAGTCAATATTCTGTTTTGAACTGACTGCTCTTATTTAAAGAAATCAAATGTAAAAATCTATACAGCTTTTCTAAAGTTTTTCTTGTCTATTAAACTTTTCAATGCCAAGTGTTGAAAAAATATCCAAAAGGACACAGATTCTAAGAATTATTGATATAGTAAGTACTCTAAATTAATTCTACATAAAAAATTATGATATCATATAAGTCCTTTTAAAACCATATGCACTGAAGCAAAAGAGGATTTTATTTATTTAACTAATAAGACAAATCTGCATAAAAGCTTCTAACCTTGTAGAAATTTGTAGTCTGCAGATAAATGTAGTTGGAACTAGATTTTGATGTTATTTGCAATAGAGTGTTAGATCTACTTAAACAAAGTGAGTTATTTTAGACTTGTGGTTCAGAAGAATTACAATTTGAAAGCATTTAAAAGTATAGACTTTTACAGTTAATACATTTTTTCTATGGCAAATGGGTTTACATTCATCATTTCGCTTATATATGGCCAATTTTACATTTCACAGAACAAAAGGAATAGCAATATTAATAGTAATATTAAAATACTTTAATGATATACACTGTTAGAACAGAGTCTGCATTTACCATCTGAAGATATTTACAGTTATTTCCTTATCAGCTATTGTAACAATTGGTTTGGGATACCTATAGTGTTTTGATTACAATATTTTATCTGCTTTTGATTAGGCCTTTTGAAGTGCAGAATAACAGATGTTACAAGAGTTAACGCAAATAGAATCATAGAATCATAGAATAGTTAGGGTTGGAAAGGACCTTAAGATCATCTAGTTCCAACTCCCCTGCCATG
>JASSUY010010221.1:28609-43314 GCA_032466535.1 Forpus xanthops
GGACACTTCCCACTAAACCATGCCACCCAAGGCTCTGTCCAACCTGGCCTTGAACACTGCCAGGGATGGAGCATTCATAACTTCCCTGGGAAACACATTCCAGCACCTCAGCACCCTCATTATGAAGAAATTTCTTCCTAATGTCTAAACTAAGCTGCCCCTGTTTAAGTTTGAACCCATTACCCTTTGTCCTATCACTACAGTCCCTAATGAAGAGTTCCTCCCCAGCATCCGTATAGCTCCCCTTCAGATACTGGAAAGCTGCTATGAGGTCTCTACACAGCCTTCTCCTTTCCAGGCTGAACAGACTGTCTCAGCCTGTCTTCATAGGGGAGGTGCTCCAGGCCCTTGATCATTCTCTGCAGGATTTGTTCCAACAGTTCTATGTCCTTTTTATGTTGAGGACACCAGAACTGCACAAAATACTCTAAGGCCTCACAAGAGCAAAGTAGAGGGGCAGTATCATCTTCTTAGACCTGCTGATCACGCTGGTTTTGATGCAGCCCAGGATACAGTTGCCTTTCTGGGCTGCAAGTACACACTGTATCAAACACAACACTTTCCTCTTGACCTTCAGTGAAGTCCACAGGAAGGTAGACTTACATGTGATCAAGTGGAAAATGCGAATTTAACTTATGCAAAATAAATTACTGATAGAACTTCTGAAGGTCAGAGTTCCTGAAAGAACAGGTAGCCTGGTAAGGATGTTGGGTTCACATTACAGAAGCAAGCCCACGCAAACACAGTTAAAAGGATTCTTACCCAGGAAATGACATTAATATAGTAATAAAAAAAAATTATCATTATAAGTCTTCTTTTCCAGAGGAAAATGCAATAAAGAAACATGTAATTCTAGATACAAAATATTTATTCTCAGAAGAAGAATTGCAGGACTGTTGCAGTTAGCAAAGCAGAGCAGATGTTTTTATCCTTCTGCTTTTTGGAGAGGTAGGCAACTGTCCTCCTTTGTTTTTTTTTTCTTTTTTTAAATCTCAGGTCTGATTAAGAAACTTTCTACCTTATTGGTTTGGGCAGTCATTGTCTTGGCTGGCACAACTTAACAATTATACCTGTATAAATCTTTATGATTCACCTATTGTGTCCGGTGTGAAGTTGCTATCATCTCTTAATTTGCATTTATCAAAACTTATTTTGAAGTGGAACACAAAAAAGTAAAAGCATTAATCTTATAGTAAACAAGACTAGCATGAAAATTCTTTTTTTTTTTTTTTAATTTATAAATGGCTTCCTACACTTTCTAATTCTTTGATATATGTTGTTTTAATCATTTATAAATATATTGGTACAATAAGTGTATTTAAAGTTTCTTGTAATGTTCCTCATTCTGTATTTTCTCTTGCCGTATTATGTCCAGAGTTCATTATGTGCCTACAATGTTATTCAACAGAAGAGGAGATTATACCTAGCTGCAGGGAACAAACTCAGTTGCCCACGCATTTTGATGGAGTTGAATATGGTCAGCTCTTAACAGCCAATATCTTCTCACTGTATGTCCAAGTAAAATTATTGTCCTCAGGACGGTTTATTAAAAAGATCTATAGATGGGCCACTGAAGTTCTCAAATTTTCCCTAACAGTATTTCTATCTCTGTATGATTTTATTATTATCTTTCATTTAGGATTTCCTAGAATAAATTATTTGGGTCTCAATTAAATAAGCAATTGAAAGTTGAAGCTATTAGTAAGTCTTAGGCAAATAGCTGGGCATTAGTACTTATTACAGACACAAATGCATGAGAGGTATAATCAATTTTGTCTTTGCTGGATTTCAACTTCAGTGAATTGTTCATTGATTTTGGAATTTGAGATGATTCTAGGAAACTATTAACAAATGGGCAATTTTGGGAACCGTTACATAACACATATGACAGTCTTAGACAATAGATGTCACATCATTTACAAAAATGTTCTTTTCTGCCTCATTTGGTGCATGTTATCTTCCACCTCATTAATTATTAGTCCATGGTATATTGTGTTCTTTAGACAATTTCTCCCTTAAGTATAAATAAGAATAAAAACAAACATTGAAGCTTCTCATGTACAGTTTTTGTTTGGTTGTCATGCTTTTTCTTTCCCTTTAATACTTTTTATTACCATAAATTTTTTTATTCTAATATTGTGCAGTGACTTACCTGCTACATTCAAATTACAGAATTAATGTATTTTAAAAAACCCTTTTCTTCCAGTATTTGGGTTATTTTTCTCTGTCTCTGAAATAGATGGAATTATTTGACAAATTTAATGGATTAACAAAGTTAGTTCACCAATAGCTACATTCTGTGAGCTTTGCATGGGATGCATTTGTATAATTTTGGTAATACTGTAGAGATATATGGATTTTCAGCAGCTTGAATTTCTGAAAAAAAAGAGTTCCTAGAAAAAAAAAAAAAAAAACTCCTCAAAACAAAATTCCCAAAACACATTTAAACAAAGCATGAAAGATTTAGGCATAAAAACGCCTTTTAGAAGTTTTTAGGTCCTTCAAAAATATGACTCTGTCACATTATTAATCATCAAACTGTTTGATTAGATTCTATTAGATATTTGTTGTAGTGCATCATTTAAAAGAGTATTAATTTTCTTTTCTGTGACTGTTAACAATTTCATGGCTGTGAAAAAGAGTGTGTATTACTGTATAATTTAATATTTTTTTTTTGTAATAGAGTAGGAAAATAAGGAGAAGTCTTTTTAAACAGGATTGATTTTTCCCTCACAAGATGTAGAATTTCCACTCCCAAACTTTATGCTATGTTATACTGGCAGCAGAATGTATCTGCCTATTTTAATAGTCTAATATATCTCATCTGCAAAAAATGATGTCTTCAAATGCGAATCTATGCATTTCTTCCAAGACAGTGGTGCTATATTTTGCCTGGGTACTCATCTATATAAATTTTAACATTACTGTCTTTCAAGAGGGTGTTTTTTTTCAAATAGAAGCTATCTATAAATCAGTGTAATTGAGCTTCTTATATATTTATTTGCAACCGCAAATTTTCTTCTTATGCTAACCATTATCTCATGCATCTTTATTTTTTCATGAGACAGTGTATAAAAATGAAGTTTTGATAGCTGTTTTAAAAACTAGCTTTTGCTGTTTGAGCTGATGCACTGAAACACAGGAGTATATAATCTGTCATTAATCTAAGTCTATATTTGTTCAGATAACATAATGCTTTCCTATCAAACACAAAGTTATTGTCTTCTTTTCCTTTTAATGTTAACCCAGTTATAGCATTCTCCTATTTAGCCAGCATATTTTTAGTGACTGTATGCTAGCTGAGTATCCTCTTTTCATTTTGTTTTCTTAGCTCACTCCTTCAGTGAAAAATCATTCTTGGGTAGCAAACTTGCCGTACTTTCCTACCAATTCCTTTTCACAGAACTTTGCTTTTCCCCAAGATTTGGGGAGTTTTCTTATTTATTTTTTTTTTTTATTATCAGCTTAAAAGTCACCTTTGAAAACATTTGTTGTTTTAAATACAATCAAATCCTTAGATGGAAATAAGATGACATGTTCTTTTTGACCAATGCTAAAAATAGAAAATAAATTTGCTTATTCATGAGTTGTTTATACACTGCTCTGCAATATGACGGAATCAATTTCTCCCACGTGTGTCCAGTCTTATATTGGAAATAGAAATATATTGTTCATTATAGAATAAGCTGCTTGTCCTTGTTGTTGCCTTTGCTTTTTCTTCATATAGAAGAAGCCATTTTAATGTTTTCTGGTTGTGAAGCTTCTCAGACATGAGCTACTGCCAAGTCAGGAAAAAGCCTGTGTTGGGATCATTTATCTTTTTAGAGCCTTTTACCTGGAAGTATAATTTCAGCCTTTCAGGAATTTTTTACCTGTGAGCAGAACTCTGTGTCACAAGGCCAATACCTGTATGGAACCACTAGCAATGGATTTTACTTGATCACTTGAGCACTTAGTTGACATTTTTTTAGTGTTAGAGAAGAAAAAATCTTCAAAAATAACTGGTCCCTGCACTTTCAATACAATATTTCATATCCAAATTCCTCTCATTACGTGATTCATGTTTTCACAGCAGTGGAGGCAAGTAATACTCCTCAATGTTGGGTGATTCTGTATTAAAAATCAGTTCTTTTCCATTTTTTACAGTTTTGTTGACAGGTTCTTAAATACTCACCTTCTGAGAATTCCTTTCTTGTTTAAACTAGGAATCCCTTAAGATTACATTTGGTTTTGCCTGCTGTTATACAGATATCACTATTTAATATCAAATAATATTTTTATTTCCCTCTGATCTAATTGCTCACTGCAGGTGAGTTTCACCTTTGGATTTCGTTGGGTTTTTGTTTGTTTGCTTGGTTTTTTTTGTTTGTTTGTTTGGTGGTTTTCGTTTGTTTGTGTTTTTTTTTTTTTTTCCCTGATGGAACTGTGGCTTCTGTAGAGTTTTTCAGATTCCTCTGTGGTTTTCAGACATTCATTTCCCTAAGACATCTTCCACAGAGCTCTGAGAATTAGACCTTGGACTCATGTGGCCTGTACAGCATGAGGGGATGTCATGGTTTAAGGCTCTCAAACTCACGCAGTTGCTCTCTCACTCACTTTCCCTTCTTTCTTCCCCTAGTCCCAGGTCAGTTTGAATCAGGTGTCCCATTTCTGCTATCTCCCAGCTTCCCTCCTCCCTGACACAGCATGAGGCTCAGAAAGTCCTTGGCCAGCCTAAATGTTCTAAGCCACGACTATAAACACTGTTGTTATCAGCACTGTTCCCAAGCCAAAAATCAAAAAGCCAGTGCTGCACCAGTTACTACAAAAGAGAAAAATGACTGCTGCTGCTGAACCCATGACAGGGGACATCATTGGCTTAATGCACCCAAGAGTTTCTCTAAGCCATTTCCAGCTTCAGTCAATCAAGTGCTTCCATCTTTCTAGCTTTCTCAGTTCCTAGAAGTAGACTTGCACTCTGACTGTAATTGATTTTATTTGGGGTAAAGAATCTCTAATATTAATTTTTGTGACAGGAACTTTCCTGTTTAATGCCAGTTTTTTTGTTGTTGGTATTTGTGATATCAAATTGACCCCAGAGACTGCTTCAGTTCCTCCCTTCACTGCCTAAATTGGACAAGTATGTGTGTGTACGTGGGTGGTTTTGGTTTTGTTTATTCTTAACTACATTCTCGTATTGAATCTCAGGGATCTCCAGAGACGTTTTAGTTGGGACTCTCAGATTTCCTAAGAACAAAACCATGAATAGGAATACTCTTTTTCCTTGCCAAATCCAGGATCATGTGATTGCTTTTCTCCATGGCAGGGCTACTCCAGGAAGGAAGTGGACCTACGGACCAAGTTTATGTCACTGAGGCTTAGATTGTTTCGCTGAAAGAAGTGATCTAGTTTCACACAGAATAAGTAAAATGGCAACTTATTTGTGAAGTAATTTTGAATATTTGTAAAAAGCCACTGCAATACAACATTACTATTCCCATGACATCATTTGAATGCCAAGCATTTTAGAGAATAAATATACTGAAGGAAGGGAAAATACTTTTGCTTCTTCTGGAAAAAATACTCTACTTTTACATTCTCTGGGTAACAGTGCAAACCAAGACACCTTTTTCATTTTTTTTCTAGTCTTCTATGGACTCTCTGAGGAAGGCTGTAAAACATTTCCTATATCATGTCTTTCAATTTTTTCAAAGTCTCTCCAAGTAAAGCATGTGTGCTCACTGACATTTTCTGGACTATTCTTGTACGACATATATGCTTGCATGTGATGGGAAGGAACTTCCAGAGTCAGTGATAGATCCTCATAGAGGTACAGTTAATGCCCACTTTATTCACAACACTACTGAGATCATATAGGGTTTTCCAAGGTTCAGCGCAGTTAACAATTCACTCATCGGTTAAACAACACTGTCCACGTGCCTACAGCTACAACTTGATTGGCTCAAAACAATAGCTCACGCCTCATGATGTTTCTAGCCCATCCCCTCTTGTGGTTAGCTGCATTCTGCTCTGTGTCTGGCTGGCTTGTTTACCCCAGTCCCGCTCCCTCTCTTGCTTGCTTCAAGGGCACACTGTCCCTGACAATGGCTCATAGTCTGGGCTGTGCATGTAGGCTGCATCAATACACTATGCCCGTTAGCCTCTAAGAATTCCTCTACATGCACGAGCTAAGAAAAGAAATAGATCATTAGCCCTGACAGGTCACCAGTCAGGCCCTGGTGGGAAGTCCTCTCCCCTACTTTAAAGCTCACCAGCCGCAGCTTCAGCAGCCATGCTATTTTAATTCCTAGTCCTCAGTAAAGACTGAGTCACACCAGTGTTAAACCTGGGGACGTGCACCAAAGGAGGGCTGTCCTTGGCCAAACCTAGTGCTGTTAGTTAAACACATGTGATCACCCCTGAATGAAAGAATGGAAACCGTTTTCCTTGTGAAAAAAACAACATTGAGTTCAGCTGGGAAATATACACTAAATTGGTTACACTCAGTACAGTTAATTCTGAAGTATAACTGTGTGTTATAACAGCTGTATTATAGTCCAATAGGGAGTTTAGGAAGCCTTTTAAATAAGAAAGAACATAGTAGTATTCATATTGCTATGGTGTTCCCATACAAAGGAAAAATATCAATAAGTAAAACCTGAGATTCAAAATTTATTTTTTCTCTAATTGATTGCCTGCAGGAAAATAAATGGTATTCCTGTGTCTGATCTGGTGCAAATCCATGTACTTACAGTCTCTTAACTTACAATGTCTGAAAATTTGGTTAAGCATTTTATTGACTTTCCAACAAAGAAGTGGAAATAATCAACAATGCAATTAAATCCAGATGCTGAAATAGTAAGTCAGGCTGATTCTGTCGATCAGAATTCAGAATTTAAACTTGAGTGACACAGCTAAGTGCAAGAAAGCAAGAAACAGGCACCAGGTCTACATAAGTGAAAGATATGCTTTTGCAACTTAGTGTATTTTGTCATTATAAAGAAGAATATTAAATATATCTACTGAAACTTTATTACATTGTGAAGTAAAGAACAAAGGCAAAAGAGAATAAAGCATTTGTCATCTGATCCAATTCAGACTGAATTGATGAGTAGAAATGTATGTCTCCTCATTGCAGCAATTGTACCTTGGGTCCTGTTCTTAGAGGATTGATCAGGTGATTAAGTTATGGCTTAAGTCATGATCTTTGCCTTTACTAACAAATTTTAGTATTTAAAAAAAAAAAAAAAAACAACAAAACAAACCATACCCTGGCTCAGGACACAGGAAGTAAGAAAATGGCCAAAAGTCATTTTTACAGTAAATAAATAACATCTTCCTTCAATTTTGAATTTTTATTTACTTCTCTACTTTCCAAGTGTAAATGTTTGCATCTGTATTTATTTTCATAACAGTGTTTCAAAACTACTTTCTTTTCTCAGTGCAGTTATTACTGAAATATCCAGGGGAGTCTGACTTATCTGGTTTTCAATAAAAAGCTCACTCACACTTCTCTCCAGTCCTCCCTCAGTTTTATTTCCTTAATTCTCCCCTTCATCTGTTCACATCTTATCACCCTCTGCTACTCATGACTAGTGTCGACTTCAGAGGAAAACTGTACAACAGACTGTGGAAACTCTTCTCCTAAGGAAGTTTAGAACCTCAAAGGATAGAAGAGACAGCATGTAGGAGACAGGCAGGAATAGCAACAAACCAAATTGTGCATTAGTCCAAAGTCATTTAGTAACTGCTGGTATCCATGACTGTATGTAATCTTTCTCCACCCAAGATACAGATGTGGGCACAGGGCTAGGGATTTCTCAGTTAGGACCTCAGGAGAAGCTCAAGAGGTCTACCCCCAGGCCATTTACTGACCTTACCTTTTCTTACCTAAGAACATGCTTGGAACTTCACCCTTTACAGATACCACCACCTTATTTTACCTCTGGAGGTCTTGATGCATCACTTGTTCCTCAGTATCTGTCTTCTCTTTCCACAGATGTAAAAATTCTTCACCCTTGTCCAAGTTTTTTTTCACAGGAAGCATTATGAAAGGGCAGAATAATCTCTTGTTGCTGCTCTTTTTCTGTTTTCTATTTCCATATACCCCAGAGGAGATTTGGAGAGCAGAAACTGAGCTTACAAAAAGACTGAATTAATGTCTTTCCCTGGAAGGCAAGGAAAAAATGTCTTTAATATTGCTGAAACTTTGTTAGAGGGTTAGAGCTCCTTTCATCATTAGAAGACTACTTCTAACAAAAGCTAGTTTGCCGAATTAATATTGTAACTACTGGCCTAATCTTTATCCCTACAGATATATACTGAATAAATAAATGACAATTTATTACTTCTCAGGGGAAGCTGGAAAAAGAAGATACTACAGAAGGTGTGATGTGGTAGGTACTTCATCCAGTCCTTTGTAGTTAGGACCATAATTTGACATGGGACCCAGCTTTACTCCCTGACAGTTTCAAAGACTGTTCATTCTTCTGGAAGTGGCAATCTGTATAATTTTTATGTTGTATGACATACGCCAGGTGTTTGCTTTGCTTCCCATGTAAAAGTCCAACTACCCTACGTTCTTCAACACTTTGAATACTAAACCAAGAATGCAAGTTTTAAAGTCACTTAGCTTAAGATAGGATCAGAAAAGTTATGAGTAAATATCACTGCTTGAATATCTGCATCTCTACCATCTGAAGAGAACACTTTTGTTCCATAAGAAATGATTATGCTGATTCTCAGAAGAAATATGGCTATAAAACTGCAATACTATTTGAGTCCTTCAAGTTTTACTCTACCAATCATTTTCTCAGGGCATTACAGAGCTAGTTACAGCTGTAATACAATGCAGATATGATCAGTGTTTAACTGAAAAAAAATGAACTAAGTAGTTTACCATATTGTATAACACAAACAAGCTTGCAAAACTAGGATGTCCTAGGATCCAATCTTAGATGAGAGCAAAACATCAACTTTGTACATCCTAACACCTTCTCCCTTTGGGATTTATCAAGAATCACTTTCTTCACCTTCTGGTGTGGAACAGAGCAGCTGTTTGACTGTGCACACAACAGTTTCAGAGAAGAAATTAACACATTGTTCAGAAAGGAAAGATTTCATAAGCCTAATGCAAACACGCGACAGGTTTAAGATGATTTGGCTAATGCTAAGTGCTTGTGAAAGGCTTTATTGTATGTTTAATGGTGGCAAAACTATTGCTTTTGTGTAAGTGCCTGCCCTGTAACAAGCAAGAAAAGTTCCCTTAACAGAATCACAGATAAACCTGATTTTCCCATGGTTAGTCTTCGTTTTCCACCAATGTTGTTTTGTTGAATCAGTGGGCATCTAGATTGTAAAACTGATGTGCAAGGGAAGAATTAATTCAAAAAGATCTGAGTATTAACTCAAGGGAAGTATATTCCCCATGATACTGCTTGCCAAACGTTCTTTAGATCAGATCCTCTGCTACATAAGATAGGTCTCTAGGTTTTCCATAGGAAAACGCCAAATCAGTTTAACTTTGGTTAGCTTAATGAAGTTGTTAAGAACACAAACTAAGGTTGTGAGGTGACAGGCTCCTTGAAAATACCATTTACACAAATCACATAGTTACTGCATGTGACATGATTTTCATAAATATTATTCTGTTATTTAGTAACTTAGTCATCAGTTTGTAGAAGAGAGAAATACCAAATTGTGTGGCTACTTGTATGTGCAATTACTGCAACAGGGCAGTCAGGCAAGGTAAGGAACTTCACATAGTCCAACAAGAAGTGCAGAGTTCTATGCAGAAGATGAAATGATGATGAAAGGACTATAGCATATCTCCTATGAGGAAAAGCTGAGGGAGGTGGAGGCTACTCAGCCTGGAGAAAAGAAGACTCAGGGAAGATTTCATAAATGTATATGAATACTTGAAAAGAGTGTGCAATGGTGCAATGACAACAGAGGCAGATTCTTCTCAGTGATGCTCAGTGACAGGACCAGAGTCAATGGGCACCACTAACTGAAACACAAGGGTATTCCCTCTGAGCATCAGGAGGCACTTTTTAACTGAGAGGGTGATCAAGCACTGGCACAGGTTCTTCTGGGAGGTTGTGAGTCTCCATCACTGAAGATATTCAAAGCCCAACTGGAAATGGTCCTCAGTCACTGGTGGTATGTGACCCTGAGCAGCAGGCTGGAAACAAATGATGTCCAGAGGTCCTTTCCAATCTCAACCATTCTGGGATTCTGTAACCTCATGTATAAGGTTACATGAGAATATATGTGCATTCTCTGTATCTGATGGTATTTGTATTTCTGTACAGTGTATATGTATAAACACAGCATTTTTCACAAAATAATGCAGTGTAAAGGCATCTTAAGTTAAAACTGAATGTAGTAACCCTGTGACAATACAAACCTCTTTACTTAAGGTGGGTTTCATCTGGCGGTTTTTCACTGCAGCTAGAGGTCTGTTGTCTCATGAAAATCTTATGAACTCATAACAGGACCTGTATATTCATCAGTTTTATCTGATAAGAATAATACCAAGATGACTCAGAAACAATATACTGGTCTGACAGAGTCTGAGTACCTTGACATAGAGTGCATTCTCTGATACAACAAGGTAAATTACAGAGGTTTATTTCCCCTTTAATACTTTCTCATGATAGCAAAAACAAGGTCACAGTTGAAAATAAACCTGAAAATAGGGCAAACTCTTCATTACAAACTGCACCCTCTCCTTGCTGTATTTGATACTGTTGACCCCTTCTCTTTCTACACTGATTATGTCATCACAGTTCAGTATGAATATTTTACATTTATGGGGAAGAAGGAAGGTGCACAGAAATGTTTTGCTTACTTGTAATCTAGATGAAATTTTTAAACCCAACATAATTTAAAATCTTTCTGATGTATCTCCTTTCAGGCAGGAACTATTTCAATGTTGCTGTCTTCCTGACTAATCTGTGTACTAAAATCACATGCATCATTTAATTTTTTGGTATGAAATCTGCCATTGATTCTTCCTATGTCACTTTTCCCCTCCTTAACTCATGGTACATGTATAATTTCATTGAAACTATTTCATTTTTGCTAGAATGCTACCCTATATTTTAGAGCAAATTAGTGAGGAGAGCAGAAAAAATACCAAGGTGAGCTTTAAAATAAGAGATTGAAAGTGAGAAAACAAGTTATGAAGTGAGAAT
This sequence comes from Forpus xanthops, assembly GCA_032466535.1. Taxonomy (NCBI): domain Eukaryota; kingdom Metazoa; phylum Chordata; class Aves; order Psittaciformes; family Psittacidae; genus Forpus; species Forpus xanthops. Next base: position 39,787 of record JASSUY010010221.1, read on the forward strand.
TGGGGACAAGTGGACAGGAGAGTGGAAGTGAAACAGTGCCTGTATTTGAAGTGGAGTGTAATCGCAGGCAGATCCATAAGCACCAGAGTAACTGGAGCACAGCAGGTGCAGTCTCACTAAGGGACTCTGCAGTGTTGCTTCCAGTTTTGACTGCAGGAACACAAGCAGATCATATACAGACTGACAATCATTTTCAGTGACTCCACTGTTTATGACTCGTCTAAGAAAGGATGAGCAGCATTTGAAGGTAACCACAAAACGAACATCTTAAAGTCAACAGGCTGGCTTGTGCCAATTGTCCCCTTTGTTACCATCTGTCACGTCTGCAGATTAATGTAAGGTTATTCTCTACTCTTGTTGCAGCCTTTTGCTGTGATAATTAAGTATGAGAATTTGAATGTCTAGCATGTCCTTGGAGTATGTGTGCATTTGACATTTTCCATTTTAGTACCTAGCCCTGCCTTCCCCAGAAATGCGTACGGCTGTAAATGTTGGTGAGTTGAATGAGTAGCCAACCAAAATTAAGAACATTATAAAGGTCAAGGTATTTTACCACTATCATTCTCAGTAAGCCATATGCTAGCCAGCAAGCACCATCACAAAACTGCAGTAAAAGCAAGGCAAGAGCACACAGGGGTTTGGAATGGGTTTGGCTTTTGGGTTTGTTTTTTTTTTTTTGCCTTGCACTGATTCAGTTTTGTTTTTTTCCAAAAAGATAGTGGCAATAGTAACAAGCAGATGAAAAACAAGCCACTCCACAGATACTAACTGAATGGTCTTTTTACTATAAAACAACTTCCATTTACTTTTAATGTGAAATGGCTTTCAGAAAGAGAGCGTAATCAAATAAAGTCCATTGAAAACAAAAGCTGTAAGACCCAAGACTAATAAACCAAAACTGCTCTTCATAGTACTTTGTTTTAATAGTGTGGCTTTCCCTCCACCTCCCTTTTTTTTTTCTTTTTTAATCTCATACATATCAAAATGGAACATCAACTATAATGGCATAATTCTACAAAGAAATGGAAATATGACATTTGTCAATCCAGCCCAAAATGGTTGCAAAGAATTTATGCATGTTCTCATCGTAAAACACAGCTGTGATATTGCTGGAATTTGAGCTGAAAACAAGCTATAATTTTAATGACAAAATGCTTGTGTTGTGTAAAGCTTGCACAAAAACATGATTAGATCTAATGTTATGATCTCATAAAACTGGAGAAAACTGCTAGTAGACCCCAGACATATACTTCTATTATTAAATCTAATCTATTTACACATCAGTTGCATTGTTGTTAGTTCACTGAATCTTCGAAAAATATAGGCTCAGAATTATTAGGGACAGATTCTGTTAGAAGAGAAAATCAGTGAATAGGACTGGAGAAAATGCTGAAGTAAAAGCCTATGTAGACAGATCGCATGTCACTAATGCTGTTCCTCTGAAATGTTCTTGAATAGGAAGGAAATCGTGGCCATCACCTCCAGTGTGGCATGCTGTGACCACAAATTGCACATAAAATTGGAAAATAAAGTTGACTCATCTGTCTTTTACAATTAGCTTCCCAGACCTTGTCCATACTAATTTTTTTTTGCCAAACTGACTTTCTTAAAGGAAAAGTTTGATGGAAGTCTTATTTTCTGAGCTGTGCTTACAAACAGTTTTTAAAAGTTTGGGTTTTGTTTGGGGTTGCTTTACTGATTTTGGTTGTTAGGTTTTGTGGCTGTTTTTTTTTGTTGCTTTGGTACTTTGTTTTTGTCTTTTTTTTTTTTTTTTGTCCAGAACTAAAACCTACTAATTTTTTTTTCAAAAAGAACCATAATCAGGGACTATGATTATACTTTTAATTTAGCAAAATGCTAATGAGGATCTCTTACATAGCTGTAACTGGATTTTGGCAGGATTTGTAGTTATAAACTGGCATACTAATTTTGGATTCTTTGTGACTACTTTGAGATCAGGCAGGTTCAGTTACAACTTTTTTATCAAGTCCAACTTGATAATAGCCTATTTTATTGAGTCATCACAAAATCTGCTAAAAAAATTTGAAAATGTTGCAGCAATATTAAAATACATTTGTGGTTTGCTTTGCTATAAATAAAATAAATTTTTGTTCTTGTTACAACTGGGATGGAGTTAATTTTCTTCCCAGTAGCTGGTGCAGTGCTGTGCTTTGGCTTTAGTCTGAGAAATGTTGATAACACATCAATACTTTAGTTGTTGCTAAGTAGTGCTTACCCTGATCAAGGACTTTCTAGTCTCTCAAGCTCTGCCAGTGAGGAGGGGCTCAAGAAACTGGGGGGGGAACAGACACAGGACACCTGACCCAAACTAGCCAAAGGGGTATTCTGTAGCACAACACGACATGCCCAATATATAAACTGAGGGGAGTTGGCTGAGAGGGGCCCATAGCAGCTCAGGTCATGGTGGGCATTGGTCAGTGGGTGGTGAGCAATTGCATTGTGCATCGTTTGTTTATTCCTTCATATCTCTATTTTCTATGATCGTTATATTTTGCTTTCAGTTATTAAACTGTTCTTTCCACAACCCACAAGTTTGTACATTTTTTATGATTCTCCTTCCCATCCCACTGAGGAGTGGAGGTGGTGAGCAAACAGCTGCATGGTACTTAGCTTCTGGGTGACCTTAAACTACAGCAGTCTTGTATTATCTAGATAACTTTATTGTAAAGTATTATCAAAATAGGTAATGCGTATGAGTGAGAAAATAAACACCAAAAAAAAAAAGCCTAAATCCAATGCACCAGAAGATTGCTCTACTGGTGAGACATAAAAGAAAACATACTTTTAGAAACACTGTTTAGTTTTGTGCTTTCTGTGTTCTTTTTTTGTTCCTCTGGCTGACATGTACCTTGCTCTGGGGACAACTTGACATCCTTTTGCTGGTTAACAGATTTAATTTTTACTCATAAATACAGGATCAGAACTGCTGAAGGTAAACTCCATTGGTCTGGAAAATAACACAAGTATTATTTGTTATCACTGGTTATGCATTAATTTTAGGATATGTTGTGCCATTACATATAGATTTATTTTTCTTTTGTTGAATATTATTTGCTTAAATTGAAATATATTATAAAAGAATCATTATGTTAGCATGAAGTTTTATGTTAATGGCATTTCCCCTTGTTCCCCTAGATTTAGTCAGGAGGCTCTAGAGCATCACACTGCAGGAATCCTTATCTTATAAAATTAATAATCCTAATATTTCCCAGCAGGATGTGTTTCTCTACAACAGGATCCTTCCAGTAAGATGCATAGGTAGAGGTTTTCAAGGACATCCTTAAAAATCTTTAGAGAAGTGGAAGCATAGGAACAACTATCAATCCTTTTTTGAAGTCCTGAAATGTCCAACTGCTCCACTATCTCCTGGAAGATACACCATATTCTGCAGAGAAGACACTTGGAGATACTCTGGAATTTGTGCTTCATTAACCCATTTGGCATTTTGTTTCTGGGCTGGTGGTCCAATGCCATGTAACCAGCAGATGGAAGACAAGGTAGCTCTGG
>JASSUY010010222.1:0-26971 GCA_032466535.1 Forpus xanthops
TGTTGTTTTTCATGTGCCTCAGCATGCCTTCCAGGAGAATCTGCTCCAAGATTTTGCCAGGCACAGAGGTGAAGCTGGCTGGCTGTAGTTCCCCGGCTCATCCATTTTTTCCTTCTTGAAAATGGGGATTGTATTTCCCTTTTTCCAGTTTTTGGAACTTCACCTGCCTGCCATGATTTTTCAGTTATGATGGACAGTGGCTTAGCAACTTCATTTGCCAGCTCCTTCAGGCCCCGCAGATGGATTTCATCATGTCCCATGGACTTGTGTACGTTCAGGTTCCCAAGATGGTCTCGAACCAGATCCTCTCCTACAGTGGGCCCAGGGTCTTCATTCTCACAGTCCTTGCATCTGCCTTCCAAGACTTGGGTGGTGTGATCAGGGTGTTTGCCAGTGAAGACTGAGGCAAAGAAGTCATTAAGAACCTCAGTCTTCTCCAAATCCAGGGTAGCCAGTTCTCCTGATGGCTTCTGGAGAGGGCCTACATTGTCCCTAATCTGTCTTTTATTTGCTATGTACCTATAGAATCCCTTCCTGTTATCCTTAACATCCCTAGCCAAGTTTAATTCTAAGTGGGCCTTAGCTTTCCTAACCTGGTCCCTAGCTTTCTGGACAGCATCCCTGTATTCTGCCCAGGCCGCCTGTCCTTGCTTTCACCTTTTATAAGCCTCTTTTTTCCTTCGAATTTTCCTCAGCAGCTCCTTATCCATCCAAGGAGGTCGCGTGGCCCTCCTGCAGCACTTCTCGTTTGGATGCAACACTTGTGAGCTTGTTTGTAGCAAATGATCCTTGAATATCAATCAACAAAATCAACCAAATCAGAGGAGAGGGGGGTATGGGTACTATTTTTTTTTTTTCTTTATGGGTGGATTTCCTTTTTTCATTTGGGTGAGTTTGTGGTTTTTTTGTTAGTTTTAGGGTTTTTTTTTTCTTTTCAAATTCTTACACTTGAGGAAGGAAGTACTAGGTGATAGTATAAATAAGTAATGTTGGCTTGGCTACCTGCTGGTATGTATGTAATATCAAGCTACAGTACTCTGCAGAAGGCCCAGCAGTGGGTGTGGTGCACATGTTGCTTTGGTGAGCTGGACAGCCTGTGGGCTATTTCTGTGTTTCCTCTTCAGAGAGGGATTCCTGTTCCTGCTGCTGGTCAGCCTTCCTTTGAAACTTCCTGGTCATTGCAGTGATCCTGTCCTGAAGACAGGAAATAGTTGAAGCTTTGTATGTGATATAAGAATCTGGAGATTTGGAGCTTTTTTTAATAAAAGTTGGTATATTAACAAAATCAAATGTTGAATATGGAAGCAATATGGATGTTGAAGGGCAAGACAGCATTGGCTGTGACTCACTATGTAGCTCTGCTTCCTGAAATGTTCAGGTGCCTTGCATGATAAAAGTGCATCTGGGTACTTCCCTGAGAACCCTTATATTTTCAGAATATCTTGAGTTGTTTAGCCACAGTGATTCAGTTCCTGCTGGCGGTCTTAATGGATTCCAAATAGGCACATCTTTCTTAAAATTAACTATATAGGGCTTGTACATGACATGTGGAAAGTGTAAGGTACAGAAAACAGAAAAGTTTCCAGTGCTGTAAGTCTATTACTAGGCTTTATAGAAGAACTTGTTGTCACCTTGGGTTATGGTAATTTTTTCATATTCACGTGCCATCTCCCTTATGGAGCAAGGGAGTGAAGATGCTGTTCTTAGCACTTGCTTAAGTGTTGCAAGGATATTCCTTGACCACAGGGAAATTTCAGGCTTCTTAAGATGAGAAGGATGTAAAGGATAAAACAAGCTAACAAAAGAATTATCATGTCAGATGGTGACAAGATGGTAGTAATATGAATAACAAGTCATTAGAGTGCTATGGCCTTTCAGAACTGAAAGTGATGGGTGTGTTTCTAATCTGTTTTTTTGTTTGTTTTTTCGTCTTTCTTCCTAATGCAGAGAATTTCTCTGAAGAATATGCTGGAAACGGATTCCTGTGAATTTTCTGCATGAAGACTCTCAAACTGGATTACATAATAATATGCCTGTATTCTCTGAATCCCATTATTTTGATCCTTAAAAATGATTAGCATTGTATATGAAATTTAACCCATTTCCGATGAGTGACCTAGACATGAGTTTACATCGGCAAATGGGTTCTGATCGGGACCTCCAGTCTTCTGCCTCCTCTGTGAGCTTGCCATCAGTTAAAAAGGCACCAAAGAAAAGAAGAATTTCACTGGGCTCTCTATTTCGGAGAAAAAAAGATACAAAACGCAAGTCTAGGGATTTAAATGGAGGTGTTGATGGAATTGCAAGTATTGAAAGTATTCATTCAGAAATGTGTACAGACAAGAACTCCGTTTTCTCCACATGTACCTCTTCTGATAACGGAACAACCTCTAGCAGCAAACCAAGCGGAGACTTCATGGAATGCCCCTTGTGCCTTTTGCGGCACTCCAAGGACAGGTTCCCAGAGATAATGACTTGTCACCATAGATCGTGTGTGGATTGTTTGCGTCAGTATCTCCGGATAGAAATCTCTGAGAGCAGAGTTAATATTAGCTGTCCAGAATGCTCAGAACGATTTAATCCTCATGATATTCGTTTGATACTAAATGATGACATCTTGATGGAAAAATACGAAGAGTTTATGCTTAGGCGCTGGCTGGTTGCAGATCCCGATTGTAGGTGGTGCCCAGCTCCGGATTGTGGGTAAGTACTTTTGTTTCCCAATATCTGCAAAAAAGGGACAGCATAAGTAATGTTGTAACATTATGCTTTTTGAAAAGTTAATTGCTTTGCTTTATGTGTTGTTTGAGTAGGTGGTAGGTAGAATTCTCTTAAAACCCAAAAAACTGGAACAACAACAAAAAACACCCTACATAAACCATGGCCCGCTTTCCAATGTAAATCCAACCTCAAGTAGGATTTTTTTCTAAACAGAGGGAATTACAGCAATGTCATGAAACTTATTGGTAGGCAGTTGCTATGTACCTACATCAGGCAAAAAAATCCAAGATGTTGACTTCCAAAGCAACAGTGCAAATCTCTGACTAAAGACAAGTGAAAACTTGGTGGCTGTACTTTTAACCTAGTCCGTTTGTTAAAGCACAGTGGGTATTTTGGTGAGTTTTAACTGTGAAAAACAGTTGAAGATTTTTGTCAATAAAAAAGCCTTTCAGCCTTAGATATCATCCATCTTGTGACTGGTTGAGACACCGCTTATTGCCTGTCAACAGGATTGTAATGTAAGATAATAATCAGCTTGTTCCTGCTTATTATCTGGGGAACACAGTGTTTTATCATTGCTTTAATACTTCAGTTCTGAAACCATTCTGAATTCTGACGTGAGTAGGCTGTATACTACTGAGCAGCTCATCACACTTTTCTGCTGTTGGTGTCTCATAATGCCCTTCAAGTTGCTATTTTAGAGATTGTGTGTGTTGTTATAATGTCTAAAGGTTATAGGCATGACTGCAATCCGGATGTGCAGTGCACACTACAAATGAAGAAGGTGACGCCTCTGTTTCAAAGCCTCACAGATGAGCAGTAAGTAGAAAGAAGGGAGAGTATTGGACGATAAAAAACAAATTGGTGACTGTATAAATTGTAGACTGCTAGGTAGATTGAATATTCATATATTAATGTTTAAGTGTCTGATGTTTAGGAGGCTTTCAGATTTTACCTGTATGTTAAGAAACTTGAAATACAATTTTGCTTTCATACTTTAAATGAAACAAAGTCTGTTAATGTAGGTCGAAAGCAGGGGCTGAGAAGGTGATAGTCCCCTGTGTCTTCTGGTCCGAAGTAGATGGCATTCCTGTGGTATAGTTTGAGAAGGAAAATTACTGGAGAGACAGATTGGTTGGTTGCCTGAGCATTTAACAGTCATGCGGGCTGAACCAGTGTAGCTTGCCTGTAATATTTTGATACTGCAAAAGAAAACAACCCCTAGAAGGCTTTATTAGATAGGCAGAGGTATGATTTGCTCAGGTTTCCCTGAGGATTTGTGTTCTGGACAAACTTGTTACTCAGGGTAACGGGAAGTATGTAAGAACTGTCAAACCACTTTCTGTTAAACCATGATTTGGTGATTCAGATGCTGATTTAGTACTTCAGCAAGTAGGAAAAGTCAGATTTGTTTAATAGAGACTCTTCACTGTGCTTATTTATTGTGCATAAGTCATCTGTTAAAAAATAAATCCTAAGTATTTTTAAATGGTCAGAAGCTGTAATGATAACTGCTATAGGTAATATTCCATTATAAAAAGTGGATCTTCAGAGTGAAGTTAATCACAATCACGTGCAGCCACAGCAAATATTTAAGTTGTTGCTCCAGAACTGCCTCCTGTATGCTCCTTACTCTGAGAGTGAATCCTGTGGAAAACACAGTATGCTGCCAGGAAGATAAACTAGCAGTGTTTGTGTGAGGGGAGTTCTCATTACTGGTATAAAGTTGGATGAAGTCGGTTACTTGGATACTTCTCCACAGGATCATTCATTATGGTTGTCATCCTACAGAAACAAGAGCTTGTGTGATCATGTTCTGTATTTTTTTCAGCCTTATCCTTATCACTTTTGAAACCTTTAGCACTTTCAGATGTGTTGGGCAGAGGAGGGTGAGCGCTCAGCATAAGCTAATCTAAGAACTTTTAGGAAAAAAAAAACCAAACATATTTCTTGAGCAAATGAGAAGCCATCAGTAATGCCTCCAAGTAAATACCTGCATGTATATCCTACAGTGACCTTTTTAAATTTGGCCTTTCAGGCAGCCCCTGCAGCAGTGTCTGCAAGCTGGTATGTGCCTGGCTGGGAGCCCACTTGCAGCACTGGTCTCTCACCTCACCATCAGCCGGGGAGATCAGAGAAAGCACCCAGGGAGGTGGGAAGAAGTGGCAGTGGTATAGAATCTAGTAACAGGGACTTAATGTCATTGTGGAGCGTAGGAGGGGGATGAAGGAATAGTATAGGTGTGAGGATTAGGAACGCAAGTGCTATTCAGACTTCCACTGAGCAGCCTATGCCAGCGTTGTTTAATGATGAGGTATCACGCACAGTATGCACAAGCTTCAGATCAGCAGATACTTTAACAGTTATGTAATACAATAGTATTTCAATTTCTCATTGCTTTGGCAACTGTAATCAACTTGTACAATATGCAATTAAAATTGAGGGCTTTTTTTCTGAACAGTTTTTGATACATAGTGCTGGCAGAATGCATTGGGGTTATGATGGTAGCTGAGCTGATTTTAGCATAGGTCAAATATTTCATGAAGGAGCTGGATGGAATGCATTCGCTGAAATTGCAGTTAATCTCAAAGTAGGAGAGGTGCAATAACTTTAGGGGGTAGCATTATTTCCTAAGGTTGTCTTTAAAATTAAAAATAAGTACTGTAATAAGTAGAGAATAAGAGGAAATTAGAGCCTGTCAGTAAGGAAAAAAAAACTACTGCACAAATAGGAATGAATTGGGTGGATAGTGCATGGCAGTGCTTAGGCTCTCCTCAGCATTGATGAAACATCCCATGTAATATCATTTCAGGGTTTGGGCATCACACTTGGACAAAGATCTGGACCAGATAAAAAGAAAATAGTTCTAAAAGCTTTGATCCCTGATGGGGAAAAAATGATGAAGGGGAAGGAAAAAAAGAGGAAGCTAGATTACTCTGTTATAATGGGGTTGGTTTACATCATGGGCCCCCATGAAACAACAAAAACTATTTAAGAAGTAAATATCTTTCAGATGTCTTTCACTCAATTTGAGGTAAAAATAAGTCTTAGAGATGGTGAAACTAGAACCAAATGGATCTTGAAATAAAGTAGTGAGTGTATCGCTACTAATTCTGTCCCAGTGGAAAATATTGTATCTTCCCCAAGAAAGAAAATAGAGATTTATTAGGAGGAGAACCTCTGTTGTAGTTATGTCCTCAACAAGCTGCTTGGGAACTATGGGGTCTCTTTACGAAAGTAGTTTAATGCCATGCATGGTCCATGCTGGTAGCACCATGGCCTTTCTGATCCTGAGCTACTTCATCTTTAGTTTTTGTTGCAAGCTCAAATGCATCCTGACTGTTGATGATACCTGAAATATTGTAAAAGTCTGGACCTGCTGCGGCCTACCTGTGGTGGCTGTGTAGGGGACACTGGCAAGTAGGTGATCATTAACTGGGGTAGCAGCATGGATAAGGAACCCTTTTGGGATTTGTTCAGATCAGTTTTTCCAGTGTCATTTTAGGAGGCCTTAGTAAATCACTATTCCAAATGTGCTCTGTCATTTCTTCTGTCTGAATTATTTAGTGATTTTGCTCTGAGGTTGTATTGCTGACAGTATTAGAAGGGAGCGGCAATTCCTATCATTTATCTTTGTCAAGAAAAAAGCAGAATGGGCAAAAAAGTGCAAATTCCTTCATTCTTCCTCTTGCTGTACATCCTTTCTTCAATTAATTGCTCTTTGCCTCTGGTTTTTGTTTTACTCATGACTTTGAATTTTGTTGATTGTCCCTTCTCTCAGCCTGGCAAGAACTTTCGGCATTCACATCACCTGTAAAATGAATGCAAAATGTTGAAATTAAATCTGTAATCTTGTACAGTTTGAACCGAGAATAGCTTTGGTTTAAAAAGTGACTTTCTAAAGGTAATAAATCAGACCCAAATGGGGAGTGCTTTCAGAGATGTGCCCATTCTTTGTTAGCAATGGGAGGCGGGATATAAATTGATACTTTGTTCCGCGGTCTACACTTGAGATTCTTTGATACAACATTAGTGTGTCCTGAATGTGTCCCTGTATACTGAAGAAGCATTTGGATCAGTGTCTCTTTGTGTACACACAAAGCAATTATCTTCTCAGTTGCAGTAAGTGGGGATAATAGAGCTGATTAACTTGGCAACAATATAGAAGAGGCTAGCCATTACTGAAACAAATTTTTACTTGGAAAGTAAGAAATATTTGAAAATAGGCAAGCAAATACCTCATTTTGATTTGTCACTGCATCAGCTGTAAATTAAAGGTTGAAAACTCCTATTTGTTTGCAGAACTTCTGGGAGGAGTGAAGCTCAAACACTTGTTTCAAAACACCAATGAAAGGGGTAGGATTTGCATTAAGTTTAGAGCTTTAGATCTAGCTACTCTCAAATGAGCAATAGGTAAACGTGCAGGTTACATGTGAGTGGGGATAATTTTAGTATTATTACTGATAAAGAATATTTGAATTAATTTATACAACTGCTATAAATTGGGCAGAGAGTAGAAAAAACCAATTTAGTCTTCTAAAATGGAAATAGCTTCATTTGAATAGCCATAAATTGAAGCCCTACTGCATTTATACGTCTGAAGTCTATTCAGGGGCACTGTTCATGTGAAAAGTTTCAAGTGTTCATACCAGTGTTTTTATATATATATATAGTGTTTATGATATATATCATAAGTGTTTATTTAAAAGAAAGCTATTGCATAAAATAATTTAAAAAATTACAATGGGCAGGGAATTAAGGCATGTGTGTTTGTGTGTATATATATATTTAGGATTAATATTAACTGTAATGCACGTTGTATTATATATATCTAGGATTAATAATAACTGTAATACACATTGTATTTTCATCCTGTACTCTTTAAAATGCAAACCTGATGGAGGAATTTGTTTGTGACAGATCACTTAGCAGGGATCCGCGCAGATGTAAAAAGGGTCAAGCTTAGACATGTTCATAGTGACTGGGACACTTTTGGAACCAAAACTTTTTCTATTTGCTTAAATATCATCTCTGGTTTTATTGTCCCATTCTTCTGAACTGTGGTGCTTTGTGACTGTGAAGCTTACAGTGGTACGTTCAGCCTTAAATTCAGAATATTTCAGTACTCATTTAAGTTAAGGTGGAAAAGAGTGAAATGTTGCACAGGTTGTAATATTTCTGTACAACCACAGTCTAATGTGTGGAAGGAGGTGGTAAGGAACCTAATGTAAACTCCTGATGTGCACTGCTTCTGTACCTACTTCAGCTGCTCTGGCAGCTGTCTTGTCTACTTTGGTTTACAGATAGAATTGGTTTTATTAATAAAATCCTCTCTTGTCCCTCTTGATCATTCAAGATATGCTGTGATCGCTTTTGGATGTGCCAGCTGTCCCAAGCTTACATGTGGACGAGAAGGCTGTGGAACTGAGTTTTGCTACCACTGTAAGCAGATTTGGCATCCTAACCAGACCTGCGATGCGGCTCGCCAGGAGAGAGCTCAAAGTCTGCGCCTGAGAACAATTCGTTCTTCATCTATTAGTTACAGCCAGGAATCTGGAGCAGCAGGTATCCGTGATTAAGATACTGTGTCTGTAAATTATCTTTTTCTTGTACATTTGCACAGTTAACCCTAAAAAGCAAAGAAGGGAATAAATAGTAGCATGGTAGATACTAGCTGCTTTGTCTTTATATTTTAGAAGCATAAGATTACTATTTTAAGCTTGAATTCAAATTTTAAATGTTATCATTGGAAGTACTCTGTGACCAGAGCACCTGACTTCTCTCTTAGTGGCACTTTAAGTTCTTACTATTTAGCTGAAAAATACAAAGTCAAAGGAACTCTCTGCAAAGCATTCTCTGTGTTTGGCACACTGACTTTGTTAGTTGCATCACTCACTGGGAACATTTACTTTCTCCACTGCAGGTGAAATTTCACAGCGATGCCAATAATAAAAGCTGTTAAAAATAAAACTCAAAACTACCTATTTTCTGCTTTCAAAATAGAACATTAGTCTGATGCCAGCTCTGATGCTTGATGTCTGTGTTTGTTAGTACTAATTTCTGTTTTTCAGTAAAATGCTTATCTCATCTACTAGAAAGCAGACCATTCTGTATCTTAAAATTGAGTTTATTTGTAACTTCACCAAAAAGAGGATAAACTATTTAGAGTAGTATTTTCCAAAGCAGGCATCCAGTTTGCTATTGATAAGAATTAGCTCCAGTTACACCGAACTCTGATTTGGCTGTTTTGTGTCTGCCTGGTCAATCAGGGTAGATATCTGGAGGAAAGTCTCTTGTATCTAGAGTGAGTCTCTCTTGGGCTTAGAATGAAGCTGTTATTCTCCAACCCAGACCTAGACGTTGGAGTCTCTAATTTGTTTTTTCTTGCTGGCTTATTTTAACAAAGCGCTCCATCTTTCCTTAAAAAATGGCATCCTGCTCTAGTTATCAAATATGTTCAAAAATAAACTTTAAATAAATTGGCGTGCCAGCTCTTTACCTTGACCCTTCAGTCCCTCCCAGCGTGAGCAGCAGCAACCCTGCTATACATGTGCTGCAAAAACTTGCTCAGTTTAGTAACTGCCCTATAGGTTGTGCATCTGTTCCCATCTGGGAATTGGCTATTGTATTCTTTTACTGTCTGTCTCTATGCACTGGAGTTGGTAGAGTTACTCTTTTGAGCTGGTTCTGCACCTCTTTGGATATTCTTTATACCAAGTATATTCCCTCTTTTCCCTTTGTCTTGCCTGGTAGCACAGGGACAATACGCTTGGACATCTGAACTAGGTGCTGCAAGGTGTTTCTGCTGCTGCAAGTAAATAACTTATCTCAAAGTGTAGGTGCTAACCAGTAATGTGAAGATGACAACTGTGACTAAGTCAGCATACAAGTATTTAATTGTTGCTCAATGACTCCTTGTTTGTTAATGATAGAGCTAGTCCCTTATCCATGTTTTTTCAGTATTTGACTGGGAGCAAGGAGAACTTCCAGAATTTTCTTCTTGCTACCATATTTTTTTTGTAGGGAGTAAGTATTAAGTAGGAGTGTGAAAAGGACCCAAGAGGAGGTTTATGATACCAAAGAAACATACTTGATGTGGAAGGGGGGATGGATTTAAGATAAGAAAAAGAAATAAGAATGGAGAACTGAATATTCAAGTAAAGGATTGATATCAGCATAAAATGGAAAAACGGATTATGTTTAAAGAGACCATATTATCAGTCCTGTATTAACATACGTATTTAATGTCTGATTCTAATATACGTTGCATTAAGCTTAGAAAATCCTTGAACCGAATGCATGCATTACTATTCAATTATGTGAATGTGAGGTAGTATGCCTAGTTTTCATTAGTTCTATGCAGGCCAAGGTTTACAAATACAAAAAGCTATCAAGTCATTGCCAGATCAGGATGTGTAAAGCAGACTTGCAATAAACTTCTTCCATTTTTCATGTAATGGTTCAGTCAGTTTTCTCAAACAAATGTCTGTATTTTGATTTAAATCTGCTTGTTCAGGAACTGATATGATCTTAATATTAATTTTTAAACAGCTGATGACATAAAGCCATGCCCCCGCTGTGCTGCTTATATAATAAAAATGAATGATGGAAGCTGCAATCATATGACTTGTGCTGTCTGTGGCTGTGAATTCTGTTGGCTGTGTATGAAAGAGATCTCGGATTTACATTATTTAAGGTACATAGAACAAAAAAAAAATCTGTGGTGTTGATAAATTCTTTTCCAGAATACTTAAAAGTAGATTCTTGGGTGCTGTAAATCTGACTTTCTTCCTGTCTGAGAATCACAGTTGAAGTATCCATATCTGAGAATTAAGTTAGTTTTCAATGCATGTATTAAAATTAATACTGTGATATTTTTATCTTAAAATACCTTCCTAAATTTCATGCATGCAACATGTACGTAGTAGAACAAATGAGGGTTTAGATTAACATACCTACTATTTTCACTGATTTTATATACTGCTGTATTGTCTTCATAGTCATACAGAAACTCTGTTTTTATAAGCTATCACAGATTGGCATGTAGTAATACATGAAATGCTTCTCTTTATGTTGCCAAATATGCTGTAAAGGTAAAAAAAAAATACAAGTAACTTATGTTTGGTATCTATAACATCTGTAATTTCAGCCTAATAATTTTGGAGCTGAAGAACAGTAGTGCATGGTTACATTGATTTGTTTACAGTTTCTTTACACTTCTTTCTATTAGCCCTTCAGGTTGCACATTTTGGGGAAAGAAACCATGGAGCCGTAAGAAGAAGATATTGTGGCAGCTAGGGACACTTGTTGGAGCACCTGTAGGAATTGCCTTAATAGCTGGCATTGCTATTCCTGCTATGATTATTGGAATCCCTGTGTATGTGGGACGTAAGGTAAAATGTGCTACAACTCCTAACATGCTTCAGGTTTTTTTACCTTCTGCTTTGTATGACTTAGACAGTCTTCACCAGTGTTTAAAAAAAACCCTGAAAACAGAAACAAGCCACACACCCCACACCCCCCCTCAGAAGACAAACCATCCAACCTCTGAAATGTTCAACTTGTACAACTTATTTCAGTTGTATAGGAAGGAGAAGCAGTGTGTTTGAGAATACACTTCCTCTTAAAACAGGCAGAGCAAAACGCTGAACAGCTTCCAGTTTCTGCATCTTGCCATGAAAGTTCTTGCATGCTTCTTTTTCAAAGTTGCTTTTTTTTTAATCACTGGTTTGTGTCCCCTAGAATTAAAAAATAGAGGAGAAGGGAAGGCAAATGAGGTATCCTTATTTTTCTTAAAAGCAGGTAGTTACCAGTATTTTAATACAAAGTTCTGCTAGTGTAGGTGTTTGCGTGCACACATTCCAGCATTTATATTCAGTAGCTTGTTGGTTGCCTTGTACAAGTCCACCATATGGAGCAGTGTTCCATGTAAGGTAGCTAGGTTGCATCTATCTTCATTTAGTGTTTGTGGGAATCAGCTAGGAACGACCATGTTAATTCGAAGGTAGTTGATGTATTTCCCCTAAAAAATATAACACCTTTTAGGATAAAATAAATGACAAATTACAAAAAGAAGAAAAGATAATTGCATCTCCTATTTAGGATAAAGTAGTAAGTTACTCAAGTCTTTTGGAAATGGACTTCCTGAAATGATGACTTGCTTTAATAGGCACTGTGTGTTCAGTTACATGTCCTGGGTGGCATAATCAGATTGGTGTTTCTGCTTGTATCAGCATGGGTTCTCACAGTGACTACTGGCACAGGCACATAATTCTACTTTAATTTGGGGTGGAGGGGAGAGTGTTTCTCTCACATGTGCTGCTGCTGCCAAAGTCCAGAGACGCAGCTTTTCAGTTGTGTTCTTTTTTACTTTCAGGCAAGTACTCCTACCTTCTGCTGTGATTGGTTTTGACCCTTTTATTCTCTTTTATCGTAGTCGCATACAGTTATCAGAACTGTAAAAAGGGTAAGAGGAAGAAGGCAGTTACCTGTTTCAGACTACTATTGTGTGTTCTGCTCTTGTTTATTAGATTTTTGGGATAGGTCTAACAGTGTCTTCCTACATGAAAATCTTATTCTATCTTCAGCCGACATAAAGAATCATTTTGCGTTGTAATATCCCATTACATATTTGATAATTTTTAAGTCCACTTTAATTCTTATCTTCAAACAAACAGCACTTTCAGTTTTTCTTGACCACCTCTCAAGAAACCACATGGTTTGAGACTTACGATTCTCATCTTTTCTGGGTTTCCTTCCAGTTGTTCATACTACCTTTGTTTCTGCCCAGTTTGAATATAGCAGTGAAGCTGAAACATTACTACTGCTGAGTGAAATGAAAGGGTGATCCTCTGCATGTAACTGCCAGCTGTCTTTCTCAACAACATGCTATTTTCATTTTGTGTACTCTAAAACACCTACCCTTCCCCACCACACTGGTAATTTAGGCTGTTGGTTTCTTCCTAAGGGTAGTCTTGAGCTCATTACCATTGTGGTGCATCTTAGTCATCTTTCAGCTTCTCAAGGCTACTATGAACTCTGGCGTTCTTGCAACCTTGCCAGATTGTGTTGACCTAAAATTCAACACACATGTTCTTCTCTTTCCATATTCCTGGTTAATGAAAATGCTTAATGCTCTTGGATCCAGGGTATATCTCTTGGGGAAGAAAAATATAGAATGAATAGTTTCAGTCTGGGAGTAAAAGAAACTAATCACATCTGAGATGTTTTCTGTCAATTTTCCTTGAAGCTAATAGATTTCTCTAATCCATTTTTCAGTCTGGACTATTATAACCTGTTCAAGTGTAATACAAGAAAATGCCAAAAATCTGTTCAAGTGAGTGCATGACATCTCTTTCTCTCCCTCCTCAAGGCCTCTTGTCACAGAAGAAAATTAGATCATCATGATTTCTAATTGAAAAACAAATCAATGTGGCCTTTTTATTCCTGTATTTGCTTTGCTGTCTATAAGTTCCCAGTTTTCACTTCTTTGGAAGTTAAAGTTGAGTTCACTCATCTTTATTCCCCAGCCTCTTTTACACCTTTTTAATGACTCATTGCAGTTTAACAGATTTTTTTTAATTTTTTTTTTTTTTTTTTATTTTTGGACATCTTCTATGGGTATTAATTTTTGAAAATTATTATTAGGGACTCTGAAATTGTGCCTGCTGAGGTGTTTTTTAGATCAGCTCATGTATGTACACTCTAACCTGCTGTTTTCCTACAGATCTTACTCCTTTGTCACCAGTCACTTGGCTTACAGTTGATCTTCAGTGACAACTAGAGGGGAGAAAAACTGAGCAGGGCTCCAGTTTCATCTGCTGGCTGTCCTTCCTTTTTGTTAAATAGGAAATTGATCCATTTTGGTCTTCCACTTACTAGCAGTGTACTTGCAGAATAATTTCTTGTCAACTTTGATGTCCTTTGCTTTTTGTCTCTTCTGTTCTAACCTTTCTGATTTTGTCCTGACACCTTCATGCTGTTCCTTTATATCCATTCATAGTAATCTGACCTACTTTCTATTTTCTTAATGCTGCTGCTGCTTTGGTAAAGGAAGCTTCCTTGTTCTTTTAAAATGTTCTGTCTGTCCTTTGCATTGGAAAAGTTTGTGCTTGTGCTTTGATGGAACTTCGTTAAGGAAGTGCTAATGCTTTCTTTTTGTAGATATGTCTTGTAACCTACCAGTTTTCTACGTTTATTGAAAAATCCCTCTTCTTCTGGCCTAGTTTTTTTTTTCATTTGAATAAAAGTCAGAAAGTCTGAAGTCTTATTCCATGGTCATTCCTTCAAGTATAACCTTGTATCTCGATATTTTCAGTCAGTTTCTTCTCTACAACCTCTCCCTGCAATTCCTTTTTATTGCTTTACATTTAAGGAATCCAATAGCCTGTATATATAGTTGCATGCCTTTTGGTTTGGTACTTAAAATTGTACCTAAAAGTAAAATTCAGTGCCTGAGGTGATCCTGCTAATTGCTCAGAGTTCCATGAAACCTGATTTCCCTGGAATTGAAACTCTTATACACTCATACTGTTCAGTTTCTCCTTTTTAATCCACATGTAGCTATGTTCCACGTTCAGTCTGTATAATGTACCTCTGAGCAAGTAAATGCATTGTTTATATGAAATGCAGTGTCTTCTCTGCCTTTTCTTTCCCTGTCTTGCCTGAATAAATACAAATGTTTTCCAAAACTGGAAACTTGGACTACCCTACCAAATCTGTAATTAAGATTTTAATTTAGTAAGCACAGCACTTACAACTTCCACTCATTTTATGTCATTCTTTTTGCACTATCATACTGATACAAAAATATTGTAATTATCCTCTTTTTTTAATGTGCCTTCTGAGATGTGGCATGGATTAATTTGGCTTTATGACATCTGTTAAGATAGTGACCTATTGTTCTTTAGTAATTATGTCTTAACCAAGAATGATGACAGATGAAACTCATATCCCTGGAAAGCCATATTTCCAGAGAGAGCAAATGAAGCTCGCAAAAAGTAGGAAATCCCTGTAAAACAGGGATCTTTGAAGGCCTTTCAAATTCAGGTGAAATTTGTGTCAGATAAGTTTGAGGCAGTCACATTTCAGAGTTACTGCAGACGTGAGCCATCAGTAAGAATGCTGTTTAGCAGATTCCTTGGTAAATACCACAGCAAAGACGCAGATTTGCTGAAGTGTTTCTTGTGTCAACAGGTTGTCATGAGGGGTGCCAACGCAATGGAGTGCTTGCTCTCCCCTCCTCTCAGGTGATGTTTAGTGAAGGATGCCTTACTACAAGGTTTTCATGGCTCTGTTATGTCAAACTTTGTTTTCATAGATCCTAGTACCTGTGAAAATTTCACTCTGTATTGTTCAGGGGAAAGATGGCTGGGAAAATAAGTGTCAATGTGATCAGATGTAGTAATCCTTTGATCTGAAAACAGCCTGCTTTTCCCAACCATGTAAGCTGGAGTAATGATTAAACAAACAAAAACAGCTGTTCAGTGACTTGGCTGTTCTAACTTGAGGCTGAAAGTAAATGCTTAATTGCTGGATGAGAGGACTTCTACCTTTTAAAGTTGCATAAAATGAAGGCATTGTTTTATTTGCGATAAAGAGTAAATTGTGACATAGAATGTGATCTCTCTGGAAGAGAGCAGGGTACAGGTTCCAAACTGTGTCAGTTCTTCCGTCCCTGAAGCAGTGTATTACTGATGATGATAATACTCTAAAACCTCTTTCTCTTTTCTTAAGATTCACAATCGATATGAAGGCAAAGACATTTCAAAGCACAAGCGAAACTTGGCTATCGCAGGTGGTGTAACCTTATCTGTAATTGTTTCTCCAGTTGTAGCTGCAGTAACTGTAGGTAAGCAAATACTATTTTGTGTACTGGTAGCACATTGCAACCAGAACTATAAGCACTTTTGAATAAAACAGCTGAGAAGTCCTGTAGTTTCCTTTTACAGGTGAAGGAACCAAGACAGTGGGGAGTCTGAGACTATACATTTACTGAGGGAAAATGGAAGAATCAGTAAATTTAAATGCAGCATTTCCTGGAGAAAAATACTACTAAATTATACTAAATATAATTTTTATCTTGCAAACTGAAGTTGTCACATTATATCTGGCTTTTAAAACTGAAGTGCTTAAAGCTTTTTTTAAATGATAGACCAAGAGAAAAACTTGCTACAGCGTCTGTTTGTATTTTACTATCTTGATATTAAACTTTTGTTAGTGTGGGAGACAAAAACAGTCTCTTACACATAACATTACAGTAGTTGGCAAACTGTTATGCTCTAGGAGTCAGTTTGAATTCTATCACATTTTTTCTCTTAGGTGTTGTTGAGGATAGCATTTGAGGAAAACCTGGTGGCTGTGGGTTACAAAATACCTGTCTCATCTTATCATGTAATTTCAAGATCACTGGAAACAAGCCCTGATTTTGTTTTTTTTTTTTTTTGAGGACTTGCCTTGCTCCTCCTTTGTTGCAGCACAGGCATCATCACAGTTGCGCAGCAAGCTGCTGTGGAGGACTAATTCACATTATGATCCACCATTTAGTTTTAAGCTGGCTGAGCCCCCTGACCCAATTCATCATTATATTGTGTTCCCCCTTGTGTCAGAAGTAATGCTTAGAGGAATGAGTGGCCTCCGGAAGACAGTGCTGTTTTTAGCAAGTGATAAATTGCCGTGAAACCTTGGCTTTAAACTGCTTGTTAACAATGGTGGACCACTGTGCAAACGCAGATGTGCTAGTCAAACTGCCTCTGGTTGCATTGTTCTCACATAGCTGTGGCGTCAGATCCCTGCTAAATAGGTAGCGGGACACAGTCTCGTAGATATATTTATGGCTCTGCTTTGCCTCGTTCTTTCAAGCTGTTTCTCATTCCTGACCAGAAGTTGTCTTAGGGAAAGCAGTTGTTTAATTTTGTGAGGTTTTTGCTCTTGAGCCATTGCCATTAACATGTGTCCTCCAGTCTCAGAGCATTATATGGCTTCCAAAATAATGGCCTTGAGAACATGAATTTCCTCCTTGAATGCTGTGGAATTTCTAGTGAAAGGGATTCCCTGTAACTGGAACTCTTCTTTTAGGCTAGACTGCAGAGCTTTTGCATTGGGTCTGCCTCCGCCCTGGCATTTTCAGTCTGTTTTTCCATACCTTCTGTGTACTTCTGTCAGCAAAACCATAGAATGCTTTAATTCATATTCCAAAGGAGTAACTTTGACAGTCCACTAGCAGTGGTGGGATGGACGTGTGTGTATACAGTGTGTGCTTTCACTGGTTTCTCTTAGCTCTTGCCATCTTGCTCCATAGAATTGTTTTTTTTTAAGGAAAACTTGCATAATTAAATTTCAAATTGATTCAGTCTGATACAATTAATATGAAAGATCCCACAGTAATATTAATGTTAAGTCTTAGTAAATTGATAGCAAAGCCCTGTCTGACTTGAGTGGATGAAAAATCAAACCCCATATTAGGTACTAACATTTTTAGTTGAGTAACATTTGTAATAGATCTCTGCTATTTCTGCTTCTCGGGTGGCACATTTTTACAGTCCCCAATGGAGTTTATATAAACCTTTAAAATACTTCTGTTTGTAAAAGTTGTTACAGACATACTGGAAGTATTAATTCACCAAGCATTAAGCTTCTCTACCTGCCAGTGCTGATAGAAAGGCATTCTGCCTACTGGAAGTACTTTCCTGTCATTTCACCTTGGTGATTTGCCAATGTATCTTAATTTTGCTTCCTCCTCATTTCTTTCAAGTGTGAAATATTAAGTAATCATGGAAAATGGAATTGCTTTTATGAAATGCTCTAAAATATCACATTTAATAAAAGACTGTGTTTTCCTCTGTAGGTATTGGTGTTCCTATTATGCTGGCTTATGTATATGGAGTGGTTCCAATTTCCCTCTGCCGAAGTGGAGGCTGTGGTGTGTCAGCAGGCAACGGAAAAGGTGTCAGGATAGAATTCGATGATGAAAATGATATAAATGTTGGTGGAACAAATGCAGCTGTAGGTAAGAAAATTCAGTGTTTCATTTTCTGTAAATATGGATTTTAGTTTCTATTTGGCCTTAGATACTAGAGTACTTATTTGCAGTTAGGACTACTACTTATTGCTGGAAGACCACCTCTAGATGAGAGTAGCTTCTCTGCATTCATAGAATCATACTGTTCATGAAACAGTTTCTGTTAGAAGGGACCTTCAAAGGTTATCCAGTCCAGCCCTTCTGCAACGAGCAGGGACATCTCCAACTAGATAAGATTGCCCAGAGCCACATCCAGCCTGGACTTGAGTATCTTCAGGGATGCTGTGCTGTAATACAAGCATCATGAGTTTTCTTGCCCATTTTAATCAAAGCCATTCTCATGTCTTTTCCACAAGCAAGTTTTAAGGTAAAATTAGTGCTGGGGTTTTTCTCAGCATCCTGGCTTTGTGGAAGCTGGATGGCTTTTTTAGCTACAATAGAACTGGGGAACTGAATCATGATGTGGTAGCTTATTTTTTAATTCTATGGCAGTATCCTTTGTGATAGGGTGTCTCTGTGTTCCTTTACTGCATGTTACCTGTCATATCCCTGGTCAACATTCTCGTATTTGGAATCTTAAGGATGTGATGGTCTGTTTTACTTCTCCCCCCCCCCCCCAGAGAAAGCTATTCTTTTGTGACAGTATGTTTAATAAATCCTTCCTGTCAGCATAAGTTCAGGAATGCTTTCCATGGTCACATTCTGGAAACTACTCTGCTCTGCTTCCATAACTGAGAAGCCTTCTTTATTTCTGTCCAGATACCACTTCAGTAGCAGAGGCACGTCACAACCCCAGTATAGGTGAAGGAAGCGTTGGAGGCCTGACTGGCAGCTTGAGTGCAAGCGGTAGCCACATGGATAGAATTGGAGCCATTCGAGACAACCTAAGTGAAACCGCTAGTACCATGGCCCTGGCCGGGGCCAGTATAACTGGGAGTCTCTCGGGAAGTGCAATGGTTAACTGCTTTAACAGGTAAGAGACATGCTTCTTACTCTACAATATCCTGGTCTACATGTAAGCAGGCAAAATGATATTACTAGGCTTTTTGATTTTAGTTTTTTAAAATTGGTTCCTATTCAGAGGGAGGTGGAGACAGTTCAGCTTTGATAAAGCTGCTGGCTTCTAGGAGATCCTGCCAGACCACAGGGCTCAAAAGAGAGTTTGTGTTTTTCAGGGTGAGCAGGCTGTGAGATCTTGTTCGTGCTTTCCAGGAGAGCAGACTCTACCCAGGAGGCAGAGTGTGGCACCTCATGTCTAACACACTTGTGTTTTTTGGTCTATCTCACCCTGACTTAAAACTGCTGATGTGTTCAGTAGTCTGCAAGTACCAAGCTGTGCCTTCAGAACACCTGGGTGGAGAGTAGACTCGTAATGGACATAGGCAGGAAGAGGCAGTTAGGTACTTGGCCTTGCTGAGCTGGCAGCTTCTTGTCACTTACGTGCTCAATGCCTCCTGTGAATTGGGGCCTTACTGTTTGTTGGCTGTCCTGCACCCTGGAAAGAAAGGGAGTATCTGGAAAGGATTGTTAACATTTATGGTTCAGGGTGGAATTTGCTCCTTAAATGAGGTGCTAACGCTGCTGATTTTTTTGAGTAATTTGGAAATCCAGGCGTACTCAGGAGTGCAGGATAGCATCAAGAGATCCCTTATGCTGGGACAGTGTTCCAAAGTCTGACTGCTGAGTGAGGTATACCTGTCCTTTTCTTTAAAGAGCTGAGAATGGAAAACAAAACAAAAGCTTGCTTCCAGTTCACTGACAGAGCATGTATAAACAAGACATTAGGAAAAAAGCTTGTGATTACATTTCTGGCTTGTCTGCTCAGCCCAACTTAAGATTGCTCAGGTTTCTATTATCCCTGTTGCAATTGATAATAGTACAATATAAAGCAGAATACAGAGCACAGTTCTCTGTCTGGTTTTTGGTTAATAATGATTTTGCAACTGGAGAAACATGGGTAGCATCGTTTCTTGAACTTATACCCTTCTGATTTGTTTTTTCCATCTTTAAAGTACAGGGCACTTACCTGTAAAAAATTGTGGTTGTTCATGTAAACCTTGGGGAGGAAAGAATCCAGGAGCTCTGGTTAACACACAGTATTTTGCGTTTTGGGAAGTTAATCTGGTTTTACTTTGACCTGTTTTAGTTTGTTTGCCTCTTAGTCAAAAAACAGTCATTTTTGACAGTGGCAAGAGAGAATCTGTTTCAATAAGTTAAATATGTGCATGTATACTGGAGTGACTAAAACTCTTCCTACTGAATGGTGGAGAAACTCTACAAGGTGACATTAATTTTCACCTAATGTGCTTTAACTGCAGTAACAGTATATGCAAGTCTTTGTCTTTCTCTCCCAGACTGGAAGTACAAGCAGATGTACAGAAAGAACGATACAGTCTGAGTGGAGAATCTGGCACTGTTAGCTTGGGAACAGTTAGTGACAATGCCAGTACCAAAGCAATGGCAGGATCCATTCTGAACTCCTACATCCCTTTGGACAGGTAAAAGAAATGTGGTGAAAACAGCAGATTAATGAACCTTGCTTATTAAAGGATATTCTAAGCATGACTCAGCTGTTCTGCTTTAATGATGACCCTTCGAAACTGTGGATTTTGTTACAAACTGAATTACATGTGACTTGCTTACATTTTGCCAAGGTTATTTCCAGAGAGAAATGCTATGACAGCAGCACAGTGAAGTGTTTGGTCTTCAGTGTTTTTCATTGGGCTGTTTATTTGGTTAAAATAAAAATAAAATGTGTTAACAGCCCTCTAACTTTTTTTTTGCTATGCATCTTGGAAAGTAGTGAGAGTTTGTTCTGCTGTGTTAGCTGGCTTGTCTTAGATTAACAATTAAACTCACGATGTCTGTCTTGTTCTAGGGAAGGCAACAGTATGGAAGTGCAAGTGGACATTGAATCAAAGCCAGCCAAATTCAGGCACAACAGCGGCAGCAGTAGCGTTGACGACGGCAGTGCTGCCGGTCGTAGTAATGCCGGTTGCTCCTCCGGCTGCTTGCCAGAAAGTAAATCTAGTGCCACCAAGTGGTCCAAAGAAACAGGGAAAAAATGTAAAGGTAAGCTGAGGAAGAAGAGTAGCATGAAGATAAACGAGACAAGAGAGGACATGGATGCTCAGCTGTTGGAACAGCAAAGCACAAACTCCAGTGAATTTGACTCTCCCTCTCTTAGCGATAGTATTCCATCTGTAGCAGATTCGCACTCAAGTCATTTTTCTGAGTTTAGTTGCTCAGATATGGAAAGTATGAAAACTTCATGTAGCCATGGTTCCAGTGACTATCACACTCGCTTTACCACGGTCAGTGTTCTCCCAGAGGTGGAAAATGATCGCTTGGAAAACTCTCCGCAGCCAAGTGGAATCCCTGTGCCTGTTCCAACAGTCCCAAGCACTGATGTTCCACAGCTGAGTTACATTGCTGAGGAAAGCATTAACAAGGGATCTTCGACAGATGTAGGTGTAGGTGTTGATGAAACACTGAAAGAAACAAACAACAACCATTCACAACATGCTGTGGAATTAAGCACTGCTATTCAGACTGAAATTTAAATCCGTAAGTGCTGCAAATATATACTTACCACTAAAGAACCCTGTCTGAAAGCTGGTTGAATTACATGCAACTTCTGTAAGCTTCAGGTGACCAGCAGAAGCAAGGTTTTGATACAACTGCATTTTATATATACTTGTCTGATAAGGCAGAATACTTAATATGGATCTTAGACCTATGTGAAGAGACATGAAGGCTTTAACCAAGTGCATTACAGCAGTACAAATATGTCCATGTTTTGTATTTTTGCCACAACTTTGCTTGAAAGCATATACTTGGTGTATTTAGATAAAAATTGGTAAATTCTTAATATGTTAAATGCTGAAATGAATAATATGTCCTGCACTGTTCACTTGGAAAATATGGGGTTTGGGTTAAATGGGTGTTAGCTGAGCATTAGTGACTTTAAACCATTCTTGTGTGAACTCTATTTAAGGGAAGCAAAGGTTCTGCTGAGACCTGGACAGACATATTTCTACAGTGAATACTCGTAACGACAATTTTGCTTCATAAGTGGACACACTATTTAGAATGCATGTAGAAGGAACCACGTCTCTTCAGATGGATGTAGCCTGTGTCAGAAGTTTGTGTGTGTGTGTGTGTGTACATTTTGAGCAAGGTTATGGCATTTTACGTAACTTTGAACCAGAAGAAATTGGTACTTAAGTATGTGGTGTAATGGAGACATCGCCTGTGAAGAACAGTGGGGTTATTTATTCATGCAGCCAACCATGCAGCAGATAAGGCCTACTCTATAGTGTATAAAAACTGTAAAATACCAATCCAGTGATTTATAAGCATTGTAGAGAAGCAGGTGCAGTCACCTTTCATCAGGGGGAAAAGCAGTGCCCCATCCATTCTTGGTGCCTTTGGAAAAGACTGGGTTTGAAGTGCCTGGTCGTTTGAGGATGTTACTGTAATGTTTTCCAGAATGTCCTCTCTGTCCACCTTGGATCTCAAAAGAAAACTCTAGTGAATAAAATGACTGTGGTAGATAAATGTATAAAAATACTGAAGTATTAGCCTACCAAAGAGTCACTCAGGCTTTAGTGGACGTGACATCTCTTTGCAAGACATGTACCTTCAGTCACAGCATCAAAGTGCAGTGCAATGACTGCCCAAGTGCAAAGATGGGTTCCAAATATGCTGGCTTTTTTCTTTTCCTTTTGCATTTGGAAGCTGTACAGCTGAACACAGGCCGAAGTTGTCCAAAGCGCCCGCACCGTTAATATTGGGTTTTGCTATGTAATTCACTAATATGGAGGAAAAAAAGAGGAAAAAAAAAAAAAAACAACCTTGTGAATATCAGAATAACAGTTAACAATGTTCTGTCTTGTGTTTCATGTGTTGCCATTATGGTGCTACTGGAAGTTTGGTTGGATACAAAGAACATGCCATGAGCTGCAGTCCTTTTCCATGACTTATCCTCACCAGTTTCAGTAATACGCTTATAACACTAGTGCCAGTTCTATTATTTGGTAATGCTTGTTACAGTATTTGTATATTTGCAGTTCAGTTTCCTCAATAATATGCGTGTAAACTGCATATCTGAAATAAATGTCTAAATACTGACTTCTAGTGGTCCTTTGCTTGCTGTGCTGATGGGCCATATGAAAACATGTCTGTTCCCAGGAGGAGCTCTGAGGTTCTTCCTTTCCTGTAAGGTACTGACTGCTGACTTCTCTTGTTGCCTTCAGATGTTTTTATTGTTACATGTCCTTTGGCAGCTGAGTGCTCTGATACCTTGAAATACAAGATCTAAAGTTGCATTTGGTAGATGACTTTAACCTGATTTCTTCTTACAGAAGAGCAATCTGAGCAGCCTCTGTGGCAGGCAGGATAGGGAATGGCTTTGAGAGTCGTAAGTATATTACTCTAAACAAAATTGGACTGTCTTGGCACAAGTAGATGGGCTATGGTGAGATTGTGGAACTAATCTCTAACTCTGCTTTCTGCATCTAAAGTGATGCTCTTCTCAGTTCCATGGTCTGTATGAAGTTACATGTGAAACTGCAGGCTGGCCAGAGTTTCTGGGTGACAACTGGTACTTCTTGCTTGGCTGAACAGCCTGTTCATTAGGCTTTTCTTCTCACTGCATTGTGGCAGGCTCAGGAAGTAAGAAACTAAAACTGGTTTGGATGCGTTACAGAAGACACAGCTGAATCTACCTCATCCCAAACCCATATCTAAGATACATATCAAAGTGAATAACAAGAGGAGAACTGTCAATGCTGGGTGAAGTCTAAAGCTACAGTTGGAGCATTATTCCATTACCAATGGCAGAAGCCAGAGGGATGTAACAAATGAGCAGCACAGTGTACCCTAGGAATGGCAGCGAAGCACATGGGCAGTTTTTTGCCATGTCATCAGGCACTCTGAATTGGAAGCAAATGCAAATTTTATCCTGTGGGGAGGTTTGTGTTAACAGCTCCTTTTTGTGCTTTGTTCTTGATTGATATCCCCCATCTGAATGCTTTTAAAAAGGACATTGTTACCAAAGATTAATTTATTGAATTAAGGTCAGCATTAACTGGATGAAGCACCAGTGTGTGAATTCCACTGTGATTTTTCTGGCCTGTACAGAAATGTCTGTTAGTCATGAACTGAGGTGCTAACTGAGTCTTAGCCAGGGGCCAGAGAGCACAGTGAAATATGACTTGGTGAACCAGTCGTGCTTCTGTCTCTGCCCAGTGACAGGCAGGCCAGCTGCTTGTCCTGCAAGGCCCATTTCTAAACCTCCAAGTCAGTCAGACTTCAGTGCAGTCTCACACGACCACCTTTAGTGGGTCATCTAAAGCCAGATGTTATTTGCTCCGTGCCATGTAGCAGAAGGTGAACCTCCCCTTTGGCTTTTATTTTCAGTTTAGTTTTGAATCTGACGTCTCATACAATAGCTGCCTTTTTTGGTAGTAAAGCATCTGGAGTTTGACATCGCTGTTTGTGGAATCAGTGTCATGAACTTCTGCATGCATGAGCTGGAAACTTTGTAGTGACATGAAGACATCTTTTGCATGACTTGTATCTCTTGCAGGCATTTTGATCTGCAAATCCAAGTTAATCTTCAAATAGTTGCCTGCTTAGTGATGGCATCACTCCTGTGGGTAGCAGTGCTTTGTAAGGATTACCAAGCAGATGGCTGAAAAACAGGAACTGAATTAATGAAATTAAATGGAATTTCCTAACAGAAGTCTGCTTGATTCAGGTGCTGTGGGGAGAGATTGTAGTTTCATCACTGAAAACCAACAAAGCCCCCAGGCCCAGAATGCCAGCTCACTTGTGGTGGCATTGTCTGGTTAAAATTTATTCAATCATATTTAAGCCAAATCATACCAGGGAAGGGGCAAAAAGTGTTGAGCAGAAACAGACTGTAAAATACCATGTCCTGTGTCAGGGTTTGGGAACCGGGGTTTTGGTCCACGCTGCACAGCAGTGCTCTGACAGTGTCAGTGGCTGAGCACTGCTCAGGCATCAGCACTAATGTGGAGCTGCCACTTCAGTGACACAGTGGAGACCTGAAGTGCATGGGACTGTACAGCCGAGGAAGTCCATCCACTGCTCCTCCATCACAGACAGAGGTGTGTGAAGCTCCTGCCAACACCTGCCCCATCAGCAGCTCCCAGCTGTGATGTTCATCTGTATGCTCTGCGGGGAGGTGCAGTGACTTGGGAGGGCAGGAGCGTGAGAGCATCCCACTGCCAGCCTCTGGGCTGATACCTGCGAGTGATGAAGCTGCTGCACTCTGCTTCCCCTGAGATGTTCTGGGTTTGGATGAGGCAACAGAGGGGATGGGTACTGTCCTGGCACAGAATCCTGCCTCTTCGCACCAGCCGGAAGCTCAACCACAAACATGGAGTTGCTGTCACACCTCACTCATGGGCCATGCTGGGTCAGTGCATATCCTTGAGACCTGACTGCTTCAGCACCTGCCTGCACACCAGGTGCCAGCAGCAGGCACCTTGGTGAGCAAAGCCATCCGTCTGACCAGGCACAGCTCTCCCATTGCCAGATCCTAGTGAGTGTTCTGCACAAAAGGACTGCTATTGCTTGCTACAGTAAGGAAATTAAAATTCACAACAACCTGAATTAGACTGGTTGGGTTTAGACACCAGATCAGTGCTGATGGGGTTTGTGTGGCACAAGCAACCCTTTCCGCACAGGCTGTGGGCTCAGGTTGTTTCTGAACCTACCACTGTGGGTCAAGAACTTTATCCCCCTATAATCCCTCTCGCTTCCCAACAAAAACACTCTCATGTTGCTGAATTTATTTACAAGGGTGGCATTTAGCAAGCAGCAACTGAGAAATGGCACCGGGCTGCAAGGAACTGACACCAGTGCCCTGCGCTGCTGCAGCTGGAGGCTGCGCCTTGTGCTGGGATGTGGGTAGGAAAACAGCGCCGCATGGGGAGAGCCCCATTGAGCGAGGGAGCACTCCTGGAGAAGTGATGTTTAATGCTCCTTCAGCCAGGCATCGGGCTTTGAACCTGCTCTGAGGTGCCTGCCCTTCGTCCTTGGTAGCTGCAGCTGGCATGCAGTGAGCGGTGACAGTGACTCGGGTCACACACCTCCATTTACAGGTGGGGAAGGAGCCAGCTTCCCTGCTGTTCACGAATACTTTGTGATGGGAAGCACAAATACCTCAGCTTGCTGGCCTGTGAAAGGCCTGGCAGCCACGGGAGCAGCTCTGAGTTGTGCAGCTGTGTTACATAAAGCAGAACAGGTTCTGGTGAGTGGAAAAAGACCTCCCACGTAAGAGCGACGTGTGTGGTTTGCCAGTGACTGGGTGCTCCCAGGTTTCTGCTGCCTGCCCTGCTGTGTGGGAAGAGTGGAAGGGAGTGGTGGTGAGGGCATGCAGTAAACCAGCTTTTTGGCAGGTGACACAGCTGTGCTGTGATGGTGCTCATCACCTGTAGCACCTCTGGGTGACAGCAGCGCTTCCACCCGGAGCTGCTTCTCTGTGGATTCCAGAAACACTTTGAAGGGATCAAAACAACAGCAGTGAAGCCCTGATTCCCTGCAGGCCCTGTTCCCTGGACACCATCCTTCCAGTGCTCACAGAAACTCGCTGCCTCCATTGCATGTCAAAACCAGGGGTTGTATCCATGTGCAAAGGAGTGCCTCAAAGCAGGCGTTGGCTGTTCAGGGCTGCAGAGGTTCCTCCCTCCGGCCCTGATGAGGTTTCCCCAGGAAATGCTCCCAGGAGGGACATGTTTAGGCAGCCCTTACATGCCGAGAAAGCGGGTTCAGGACATCAACATCTGAAAGTTTTCCTTTTTACCCCCTGCATCCCCAGAGTGACTTCCAGCAGTTAAATGCTGCCCTGTGGAAGGGGCAGGCTTTGAAGGCTGGTGGCCTCAACTTGCTCTGTTCAGGCCAAATCAGTACAGGCCCTAACAAGATGTTTGAGTTGACCTTTCTCGGAAGTTCATTCTATGTCTCTAGGAATCGTTCTGCCTGCCAGACCAACCCTTCTGAACTAGTTCAGGCCAGTCTGAACTAAGCAGCCAATCTCTGTGAAACCTGAATGAGGTAGGACCATCACCAAAATGACTGCATCCACAGCTGGCCCACTGGTGGTGGTACAGACAAACTGCTCATCTGGCTAACAGCCATTTCTCTTACATTTGAGAGTTAACTTATTTAAGAAACGGGGGGGGGGGGGGGGGTTGGGCC
>JASSUY010010224.1:0-14899 GCA_032466535.1 Forpus xanthops
ACCTTAAGACCATCTAGTTCCAACCCCCCTGCCATGGGCAGGGACACCTCCCACTAAACCATGCCACCCAAGGCTATTGATAATATTTTTTTAAATCAGTAAGAAAAAGAAACACCAAACAGAAGAAAAAAAAGTCTCCAACTGAACTAAATCCCAGAAATCCACATAATCCTTATTTATAGAAGTTGAACTCACAAATATAGAATATTTTCCTTCAACATAGCATAGATTTTTCTCATATTATATATTCAAGACCCTGGAATTTGTGATTAGTTTCATGTTATTATTATATCAGACTGAAACAAACCATTTTGGAATGAGTCTTGTATATGTTCAGGTTCCTAAAATGGTCTCAAACCAGATCCTCTCCTACAGTGGGCCTAGGGTCTTCATTCTCACAGTCCCTGCGTCTGAGCTCCAAGACTTGGGTGGTGTGCTCAGAGCATTTGCCAGTGCGGACTGAGGTAAAGAAGTCATTAAGAACCTCAGCCTCCAAATCCAGTTCTCCTGATAACTTCCAGAGGGGGCCCATGTTGTCCTTAGTCTGTCTTTTATTTGCTATGTACCTACAGCATCCCTTCCTGTTATCTTTCACATCCCTAGCCAAGTTTTATTCTAAGTAGGCCTTAGCTTACCTAACCTTGTCCCTAGCTTCCTGGACATCCTTGTATTCTTCCCAGGCCGCCTGTTCTTGCTTCTGCCTTTTATAAGTCTCTTTTTTCCTTTGAATTTTCCTCAAGAAAGTAAATACATATGTCCAAGCACAAACATGCTTCTAACCTTTGTAGTGTTTCATGTTCTCTGTATCTGCAAGGAGTAACATTCTCTGAGCATGAAATGTTATCAGAATACATTAGCCTGATTCAAAGCAGCAAAAAATACTTGTTTCTCTTTCAAGTAATAGTCTCCTTGGATTTCGCAGCCTGACACAAAGCATTGATCAACAGGTGAGCTAGTTTTGAAATACTAGCTCTTAGCAGAAATTCAAATAGCATGAAAGATTCTTAATAACACTTCTAACAAACAGAAGGACAATCCCCATGGAAACCAGAGACAGTTACCTAAAACAAATGCATTTGCCATCCAGTCATCGAAAAAAATAAATAAAGCTTTTTGTTGATTAACTCATGGAACCCAATCCATTAGCTGGGTTTGACACAGCTTATATTTTTGTTAACATTAATTGAATGTTAATGTGATTGAATCAAAACGAAGTCCATATGCTAGCAAAATTCTCCTCCTCACTGCTTGCTTTCCTCTGCTTTCTGGTTTCTCTCCCATCCAGAGTGGGGCTCTCAGGATCCAGCCATCTTTTCTGGCAAAGAGCCTCTGCCTACCCCACCCACACTCCATGCAGGGTTACAGGAAGGAGTTAGGAGCCATCTTTGTAACAAAACACAGGAAACAATGAAAAAGGTTAGGAACTGGGCCATTAAAATAACTGAAAAAAGTCACAGCATGATGAAATGGAAAAACTTCCCACGTTGAAACACCAAGACGATTACATTCCCAACCCTCAAACTCTTTCTTTCATGTTGTTTTCTGAGGTGTTTTAAGACGGGGTTTTTTTGCACCGAACTTACTACACTAAGAGACATATCTCACTCAAAAAGTAGTTCACTGGAAATATTTTTGTCAATCCCTAATAGATAAGCTATCAAATATACTTCTTATGTTAAAATGTATGTTGTTTACTTATTCATCTTCAGAGGGAACAGGAATCTCAGGATACATGTTGGCATACAAAGCTGGAAAAAATGTCTTAACTTTATCACAGAATGGTTGAGGGTGGAAAGGACCTCTAAAGATCATCTGGACCAAACCCCTGCTCAAGCAAGGCCAAATTCTTGTAATTCTTTATAATTCTTGCATATTTTAGTTTAAAAAAAAAAATATAGTCAGACTGTCAGAATAGCTCTTATAGATGAAAATTAGAACGTATTGAAACCATATAAAACCTTTTTTAACATTCTAATTGCCACTGTCAAAATTCAGTAATAAAAAGAGTACGCAATAACATAATGTGGGATTTTTCAGCTTATTTATTTCCTTTTCAGTTTCTGCACATGTGCAACCAGATGCTTTATATCCGAGATGAAGTGTCCACTGCAAGAGAACTACCTTGGAACAAGGTCTGCTGGATACCAAACCTTTTTTTTTTTTCCCTTATTTCATAAAACAGGTGATCTCCTTAATTTTAAAATTATATTTCTAACTGCAGCTCTTAGAATTCCCAATCACACATTCCTACTTTCATGGTAAGTATTGATTTACAAGTATAATATGTAAAAGACTTATCAACATGGAGCTCTGATCATCAAACTTAGCTCTACTGAACTGCATGAAGCACAAATTTGCTCAGTATAGAGTAGTTACTTGTAAACCATTTCAGTATAGACGCAAATTATACTGGATTTTTAGAGTGTCTATTTAGGCATTTCTGCTCCCAAGAAATTATATAGTTACAGAGTAGAAGAGATTTTAGGGAAGGAGTTAGCTCATAGCAGCTTAGTCCCAGAAAATGAACACAAGATTTCCTTGTAGAAATAGGTAAGTCATTGACTCTCACTGCAGTATTGCCTAGGGCTAGTTCAAGGCCAACACCTCCCTAAACAACCCACTGACAGCAGCTACTCAGCCTTGTTGTGAAGATGGAGTAAAGTTAGGAAACACACTTGAAGAAATTTAAAATTGTTCTTACAGCAAGCAGAACTGGTGTGCTATGGTTGTATTTGTAATGTCAAAATCACTTTGGTAAATAATCATTAATAGAAATCCATTTCTGACTTTTTTTACTGTTGCCCTTAGTAGTTTATAAATTTATTGTCTGTGGGCAGTTTCTAAATCAATTGCATCATGCTAAAGCCTAGGATACCAACTGCATTTCTCTTACATTTGCCTACTGAAGGGAGATAAGAAAGTGCTGCACTGGTAATTCTTCACTTCTTCATATCTACTGCCACTTTTTCCCAACTTTTACTGTCCTATTAAAGGGACAGGATATCTGGGCAGCAACAATAATTTCCTCCCTTTTGATAAACTACAGTCCTTCAACAGCCGCCATGATCATTTCAACCAATGAAGGAAACAACCAAACCCACTTATTTTGCTCAGGTACAGTCAACCTGTCTGAATTCCTTGCCTCTGTTTTAAACTGGATATCCTCAAAGAACCTGAAACTCTTTAGGCTCCTTGGAAGGAAAAAGGTTTAAAGAACATTGTGTCTGCAACTTCAGGATCTTGGATCGCTCCCATATCAGGAAACATGACGAATGTATAGTATTACCTTTGAAGCCTAAGTTAAGAAATTAAAAAAACGAAAAAAAAAAAAAAAAAAGAATGTGCAGATTTACTGCCCTATACATCAGAGGAATATAAATCTTTTTAAAGTTATTAGCTTTTTCAGTCACAGTGCCTAAAGAACCAGCTTGTTTTACTTATTGTAAAAACATAACCAAAAATTTTTAAACCGAAGGACTTTACATGACCTCCATGAGAGTCCCCCATGACATGAGGACCAATGTTTTTACCTTCTCTATACAGGAAGGAAATAGAAATAAAGGAAATATATATAGAACAGCTAAAAATACTGTATATCATCATCAATGTATACGAAATCATTAGCAGAAGTACTAGATCCTACATCATCTTTGCCAAGCAGGTATCGCATCTAGTGAATCATCCGGCATATCTTACATGAGGCTTTGTGCCAGTCACTCTCAGAGAGCAAATCTTATGTTGTTAATAAAACACTACAAGACCTGAGATTCAAGTGAAGCAAGTAATTTTTCTGAACAGCCAGTCTATCGTTCATCATCCCTGGTACAAGGGGAATAGCTTACGCCCCTTTGTTTTATAAGGAACTCAGAAAAGGGCCATATTGAACCTGTATGTCATGAAATGACTGAGGTCATGCAATGGTAGCACATCTTACACAAGGTGATGTCAAGCAACACAGCAATTAACTTGAGCTCCCCTGATAGTGGTGCTGAACATAACTGCAAGCAGCAGTCAACACATGAAGCAAGCGCATTTAAGATTTGTTTTTAAATAACAATGCACTCTACTGATACATCTCTGCAGACAGTCTGTAGCCATGCCTGTTGGTAGTGTTCCTATGTACATCCAGACACCTCTCTTCAGATGGTCCTTTTTGTCTGACCTTGCCCATACGCACCTGCAATCCATATGCAGGTACGCTGGTGCTATTAAGGAGGTACAGTCACTGAGCTGTGACTTTTCATGTTGCAGATGCAGCTCAACTTCGCTTTATTTACGAGGCCAGCCTCACTCCCTAAGAGGTTCTTCCAGGAGAAACCTGCAGGACCCTGCACTTCCCTGCATGACATGTCAAGGTCAGACCCAGGAGGAGGCTGACAGTTTTGCACTTATGAGGCTGTGGAAAAAACATATTTTAGAGCAACTCCAGCATTTGGATTGGGCTGCAAGCTGCTCCAGCATCTACAGCACACAGGAACAACCCTCCAACTTCCCCTTCGGACATGATGTTCAGAGCCTTACTACCCCCTGCTTTCACCCTCCCATCTGTACAAAATGCTACCAGACCAGAACACAACACAGACATGGCTCAGCAACATCGTTCTTATGAAAATTATGTTTTCTGTATCCAATACTTCACCAATTGTTCGCTTAAGATATTAAGACAAAACTCAAAAGAAATTAGTTGCTGTGCTATACCGTAGCATAGTGGGTATGTGACATCTACGCTGTGTAATAGCATATAACCAACGGGACAATTTGACTAAATTACTGGGTAGCTGATTTTCCCTGGCTCATTTATGGGGGGAAAAAGCAGAAATACATTCATTTTTAAATAAATGATACTTAATGGAAGAGCACAAGCCTGTGGTAATTACTAGTAGTTGGAAGACAGACTATATTTTCCTTGGTAATTGAGGCTATCTTGCTGCACTCATGATTAAAAAAATAATTCCTACCCATTAGCACCAATTTTCATCCTTCATTGAAGCTGAAATTATAGAGTTTGTAGCTGAAAGATACCATAGTAACAACTATTTCATAGAGCAGAAATTATTTTCTGGCCTACCCCACAGCCTTGTTACTGTCTTTTTTTGCTTTATACAACTAAGAAAGCTCTGATGTAATTTTTGCTTCAGTTTGACTGTGCTTCCCCTTCTCAAAAGGGCAAGGTTATCAGAAACAAAATTGCATCCTCCATGTAGTTTTGCCTTGCAGCCATTCACCAGGCCACCAGCTGGGCGTATTGGATCTTGATTCTTTACGCACAGATGTCTTTAGACAGAAATTACGTATGTTTAATACATCCTGTGCAGAGGGATTAATTACATTATATTTAGAAATAAGCTTTTTTCCCCTCCATCCACAGCTGACTGTAATGAATGGTTCTCTCCCCTCCTCCCAGGCCTGTGAAAGGGTTCAAGCAGCACATGCTAGGAAGAAGAATGTACTGGGGACTCTGACATACTTCTGAATCACCATGAGTTCTAAACTGAAAAAAACCCAAACAGAAATAAAAATCAGAATGACCCAAAATTAAAAAAAAAAAAAGATAAGTTTGATGTCACATGGAAAAATATTCTATTTACCAGAGTGAGGCATTTCAGTGAAGAAATATGAATTTACAGAACAAATAGGATTTGTTCTAACTTGCCAAAGAGAACAGATGAATTCCCATGGGATAACTCAGGGTAAGCAAGGTGCTTCACTGCCAAGATCACAGTGACATTTCTGGCCTGTCTGAATGTAAGAGGTAAGGTTTTGGTTTGTGTTTGTGTTTTGGGATTAAGTATTTTTTTCTCAAAACATATAGAGCCCTTACATAAAATCTGAGATTTTGTTGATCAAGCATTTCATTTACAAAAATTATTTTTGATTGAGACTCTTGCTAAATTTCTTTTTCTCTCATTTTTCTACAGTCCCCATCTACAACAGAACTCCGCTGCAGGACTTCTGCAGTCCTACACTCCAGCCTGCTTTCTTTTACTCCTTTAATAGCCAAGATCACTTTTCTTTGCTCAAAATCCTCCCAGTAAGAGACACTGCTGTTCCCATGTCCATTCTCTGCAAGACAACAGTTAAAACCAGAACAGCATTTGGCTTAGTGAGATGGGCCACAATCATTCAAGTACCTTCACAAATGTAACTATGAAAAGCTAATATCATTGCTTATGGCTTCAGCAGGTAATACATTATCTAATCAGGAGTGATGACTCAAAATCCAGAGAGAGACATAAATGCCTAGGGTTGGCTGAAGAAAAGGGAACCAGAGTCAGTTACACATGCTGAAGAACTACCGAAATTTCTCTTGACCTTAAGAATAAGAAAAGTTTTATAAATTGTAGCTCTGGATGCCCTCTAGCAACAAAATAGTTCTGAGGGCAAGGCAAGCTGCAAAACCACACAACATTCACCCCAAATACACCTCTGATGTGTGGAAAGAATGTTTTTTTTCTCCAGGCTGAACAGCCCCAATTTGCTCAACCTATCTTCATGTGGGAGGTGCTCCAGCCCCCTGATCATCCTCGTGGCCCTCCTCTGGACTTATTCCAACAGGTCCATGTCCTTTTTATGTTGAGGACACCAGAACTGCACACAGTACTCCAAGTAAGGTCTCATGAGAGTAGAGGGGAGGATCATCTACCTCATTCTGCTGGTCACACTATCACCAGTACATCGATAACGTTCTCCGACTTTCAATGGTTAAACTGAAAGTGCATCAATTATTTTGTATCTAATTTGCAACATGTCTGGGTTTGGGTTTGTTTATTTTAAAGAAAAGCAACTCTCTTCCACCCACATACTTTACCATGATTTCTGCCACATGGCTCATTACAATATTAACAGCAGTCATGTAGCATTATTTTCCGCAATGTTTTGAAACTGCATATTGGAATTGTGGAATGACCCAAAGAACTATTTCCATTCCTTGGAAATTAGAAGACTAAATTGGGAAGGTTTTGGTTTTTTCTTTTTTTTTTGGTTGGTTGGTTGGTGTGATAGAATAGACTATGATTCGTGTTAAAAAAGGAAATAGAGAAGTGATAGTTTGTTACAAAATATGGAAAGTCATGAACCGAGAAACCATTAATATGGGGTGGAAGGTAGCTGTACGAGAAGCTAAGTTATTAT
Source organism: Forpus xanthops (assembly GCA_032466535.1). Taxonomy (NCBI): domain Eukaryota; kingdom Metazoa; phylum Chordata; class Aves; order Psittaciformes; family Psittacidae; genus Forpus; species Forpus xanthops. The sequence goes on from JASSUY010010224.1 coordinate 7,132, forward strand.
ATCCAAGATAATGTTTATAAAAAGTTGCCATCCATAACTTCATTGGGTATAAGAAAAGCAAGTGTTTAGAAAACACGGGGTTAAAATACTTTTTAGCCTAACTTAGGGAACAATGTTTGTATTGTAAGTCTGTGAAGTGGTAACAGCCCTTTTACAGTGTTTGTGCTGCAAGTCTGTGATGTGATAATAAGATCTAGTAGTTCTCCTAAAACAAGGTTTCCCATATATCTGCTAGTTTTGGGTACCCCTCATCCACCCATCTGGTGTTTCTTCTCACTTGTAGAAGTACCACTCTGCTCTAAACCTTAGCCAGCTGTCAGAAACTTACAAACACAGCTGTTTTTAATTAATTGTGATGACTGAGGCATTTTGGCTGTGCTAAAGGTGAAAAGTGCGGCCTGAGGAAGACTACTTACTCCATCTTGAAGACCCTTGCCCACAGGGGGAAGACTTACTTCATCTTGAAAATCCCTGCCCACGACCATTGGGGGGCAGTGTGCAAGCGCCAAAAGTGAGGGGACTTACAATAATGAGTACCTAAACTAATCATAATATCCCTGCTTCTCTCTCGGACACATACTGAATATGCATGTTTATGTGTAATAAAAATCTGTTCGCTTAAACCCCCAGTGTGCGACTTCAGTAAAGTGATGACTCCCCACGCACCCAGCACTGCTTATCCCTCATCAACGAGCACAATAAAGAAATTGGCTACTAATGTTGGTGCTGACATTGGGGGTTTTTTATGAAAAAATTGGCCTTTATAACATTGGATTTCTTTTTTTTTTTTTGTCATTCCACTGATGCCAGGCTGCCTAATTCATAAATTAGTTGTAAAATATGTCATAGCTTGCTTTCCTTTGCTGAGATGATGGAGTCTCTGTAGGACACACAAGGAGACTTACGTTATCAATAAAACTACTTAAAAAGCCAAAAACAAAACAAAATGCAAAACAGAGACCTGAAGCCACTTTTTATCCTTCAAGCAGGCCACTGTCAATTAATTTGGCTGTCCCAGCAGTTACTTAGATGAGCATGATCAAAGCTACCTTATCGCTTTCTTGACCCTGCTAAAAAAGACAAGGAAAGCAAGACTTGCAGGTCATCTCTAATTCTCCCTGCTGAGAACAACTGAATTAAGAAGGTGATGAGTTTTCCTCTCTTCATTCAGCCCTTTCATCAGGTTAATGAGCAATGTCACCCATAAAAGAGGAAGGTATTTTTATTTCTCTGAAACACAAATGGAGAAAAAAAAAGGAAGAGTATGAAAGACTGCTCCCTGTATGTGTGTCACATATGCCAAGTTCAAATACTACTGGGAATATAAAACTACAGCTTTGACCTCCCAGAAGCACAAACTCGGAGGCTGATCTGCATTGATCTGATCACTACTTTTCATTCTTTCTGCAATGAAGGACCTAGCCTGAGCTGACAGCACACCCTCAGCTGTGTCAACACATCACCTAACTACACCTTGGTGTGACCTGCCTTAAAATACCCTACTGTTCCTCTCTGCAGCCTGCCAGAGAAACCAGAAGGCATTATCTGGTTAATTTCTTATTTCCTTCATACATCACATTTGGATGAACACCAGGAATACAATTACCAGATTCATACTGCTCTGAAAATACATAAAAACTGTAATTCAATGCAATTGGCACTAAAATTATTCCTTTTCCTCTATTCTAACTTTTGTTTTGTTAACTTACTATTTACCAATTCCACGTTGCTGTGAAACTGAACCACTGTTGACAAAGAAATGCATACCCACATATATATATTCCTGGGCAACTTTTTTTCTTCTAAGCATTCTTTATCAAATTAAAAACTATAAAGATTTACAGAGTCTCTTTTCATGCTGTGTTTGGTGGCTACAGTAGATACTAGTGGCTATTATTTTTTCCTCTGAATGCATACTCTTTCTGCCAACTGTTATGAAAGTTATTCATTCTATTTACTTACTAATTTTGTATTTTTACGTTATTTGAATTGTTCAGTGTTTTTAAAAATGCATTTTCAGTACCTACTACTAAGCTGTACTGAAGTAGCAATGTACCTTTCCTAGAACTGCTCTACAGGTGAGGTCTTTGCACTTTTTTCAGAGGATGAAGCAAAAAACATTAATCTCAAGTTACCATTTCAGCACGACAAATACCCACAAGAGCCACAGCTCTGCAAAGTAATGAGAGGCAAAGATGGTACAGGAGACAATACCTTTTACTAAACCAGCTACAAAAGTGCAAGGTGGGGAGGAGAGAAAAGAGATTTCAGGCTGAAGCCAGACCTCTCTTGGACATGAGAATCGTTCAGTACTCTTTGATTTATATAATTATTTGCAGGAGTTCATTTTTATCTGCTTTAGCACAAATCTGGTAGGACATTTCACACATCTACTGAAATGCAAGTAAACAACTGCAAAATAAAAGAGCGTTAAGGACAAATGCGAATACTAAGTAACCTTCAAATCTTCAAAGTTTTGTGACACTAATGATGCTGTCATTGTGACAAATGCTGCATTTACCACTGTAGTGGGTGCACAGCTCACCTGTTCATCAGGATGAAATAACAGGCACTTTCCAGCACATTTACCTGAAAACCCTTATTCACCTGCCTTTAAACTTAATTTTATCTATTTGGATTATCACTGCACTTGCACCACACAAAACTACACAGCCTGCAATCAGAGCGGGTGGAGGTAAAACTCCAGTGTAATTGCATTGTTTTGTTGTTTGATACCAGCAGCAAGATCATCTGGAGCCCTCTGTATTGCTTTTTGTGGACAAAACTGATTTATACTCTTGTGATCTTTAGCAAAAAATACAGTTTAAAAACAGAGAGGAACATGCAGCAATCAAGTATATTGGAGAAATCTCTCCTATACTTCACTCTGCACCTCTCAAAATAAAATCTTGCCATATTTACTGGGCCGAGACTTGGCTGAATAAAGGATAAGACACTGAAAATAAGCTAACTTGATTAAAGACAACTGTTTTTTCTTTTACTCCAAATTTGAAAATTCACAAGTGTATAGCTTTAATGATGTTTTCTAAAGAACAAAATTTCCTTTATCATTAAAAATCTATATAAATGCAGACACATGTTTTAACAGCACTGAAAAGGCAGGCCAAAATTTCTTTTTTTTAGTGGTTTAGGCCACTCCAAACTGCATTAATCTACTGGAACAGAATAACCTTACAAAATGAGCCCTCTCAGTACTGCAACATGCCGCAAAGCTTGTTTAGCAACCTGGTATAGTGGAAGGTGACCCTGCCCACAGCAGGGGGTTTGGAACTAGATCTTTAAAGTCCCTTCCAGCCCAAACCCAAACAGCCATGAGGAGTCTGAATGCTTGTTTCTTGAATCCCATCCATGACTTCAAACCTTTGGATGCAAAGGATGATAAAACACCACCATACTTTTCCACTCTGCCTGGAGTCCACACAGATGAGACAGAGCAGTTCCACTGCTCCATGCATGACATCGACTTTCCTAATACCTACTCATTTGTGCAAGGAAAACCAAAGCAAACGCCATACTTTGTTACAGTTCTGAGGTCCATGTTGGACCCATAAAGCAAAATTCAGTTCCTGAATTCAGATGTTAAAAAAAAAAATAACTAAAAAACCCCTAGGCTGTGGTCCTTATTACTAGCAGCAAACAAGCAACAGGTTAGCCACTTACAGTCTCATTCATAGACTTTTGAGAACCTTTTCTGTTCTATTTGGAAAATATTTTGCTCTCGTGTCCGACTTCCCTATAAATCTTCCTATTAAGACCTTCATGAAAAGTAACCAAGGCCTTTAGGATGAAGTAGATCAACACATGCAAGAGCATACACACACCCTGGTAAAACATCACATAAAAATAGGGAGGCCAGCAGATTTATTTACTTAAGATGTGATTCATGGTAATAGCTGACAGTAAGTCAGGAAATTTTTTTCTGTTCCAGACAGAAAAAAATAGAGGAATACCACTCTTCCCTGCTGAAACGTTAATACATTGGGGCTCTGAGAAACAACCTCATCTGCTTTTCTCCAGCACATACAAGTATGCAGAAGGAGCCTCTCCCAGTCCAAGACCCTTTCTCTCTGCACCTTACTATAACATTGCTCCTTCTGTGCCACTTGTTACTTGGTGTAAGACTTTGCTTCTTAGATACAGAGCCCACAAATCTCTCATCCCTGACCATGACAACCAGTGATAAAGCAAGCCCCACAGCAGGCACTGGCTTCTTTGCCCATGCACAGGAGTCTCCGCACCCACATTACCTCTCCAGCCCAGGCGCGGTGGTGCGGCTAGCGCTAACAGCCCCATAGAGTTGCCTTCTCTCACCAGCCACCAGAGGGAGAAAGATGCTGCAGAGAGCAAGGTATACTTTTCTCCCTATTGTGCCTAAGTGACCAGAACAGGTAGAGAAGCGTATTACACATCTGATTGCACTGGCTGATGAATTTTCAGTAGGCTAACTACCACACCTATCCCTTTCTTAGCTTTTTAAGTGGGGATGTAGACTGGGAAAGATTGGGCAAGAAAGGCAGAAAGCAGGCCATCCTCTATCTGCCAGAAAGGTCTTCAGAGAAGTACCAACCACTGCCACTAACACTAACAGTAGGATTACAGAAATACCATCACATAGGCATAATGTCATATGTTAATAGTATAAAGCACACATGCAAGATTAATATTATGTGCTAAAGTAAATTTCATACCAGCTGACTATGAGGGCCTTAGTGGTCCCTGCTGGCCATTCTGGGGACCCCCAGCCCCTTCCCATGGCTCCAGCAGCTGCATTTGAGCTCTGACCTGGGCATACAGTCCTGGCATCAGTTGCACTACATGCACATGTGTCTCCTGTCTCTTAGGACCTATGTCACTTTATTTTCCAGTTTTCCAGATTAAACATTGTGTCCTGCCACTTTCCTCCTCCTTAAAAGAGAGAACATTAAAAACATGGCAAACATACCACAGAGGATCTACTCTTAACCTGTACATAGCTTCTTTTTTTTTTTTTTTTCCAGCTGTGGTAGCTATCTCTGTAGCTGGCTTCCCAGCATGAAAAAAGGTCAAATGCAACAAATTAAAAGCTCTCATTTATACCTTATAGCTATATATATAGATCAACATCTATGTACTTTATAGTATACAGAATATATATATTATCATACTTTATATAGAGAGAGATCAAGCCAAGGTTCCCTACTGCTTCACTGAAATATATAGCACTTTCTAGCACATGTTCCTTGGGTAAGTACTGCTGCAACACAGGTCTATAATTTAATACTCCCTGCTGACAGTTAACACACTACTAGTATCTGAGATTGCTATTACATACTGCTGCTGCAGTAGTTACCATGCCAAAAAAAACAATTCTCAGAAACACCTCTCTGCATTCAGGAGGTTTAGCAACAGAAGAGAGTCAAAAGGTTACAGGAAAAGGAGATGTGAGGAAACTCTTCAGTCTGACTGCTGTTTTCTGTATAGGCCAAAGTAATTTTTGTAACTCACCTCCATATCCAAAGACAGATTTCAGTCTTTATGCCAGTTCCAGTCTTTGCAACTCTCAAGAGTTAAAAAAAAGCACAGAATATTTTTTTCAATTCCATGCTCCTGTGATGGTCTTAGTTTATAATCAATCTTTTGGGAATCCCTGAGCAGCAGCAAATTGTTCAAAAGACTCCCCAAGTAGTGGCAGAATTATTCCACACAGCAGTAGCATCCAATTTCTCAGATTTAACTGAAAGCACTTAACAGCCAGCAGGGATTTTCTAATTAAGACTCTTCCAATGTAGTGAATCATTTTGGAAATAAAAATTTATTTTGAAAAAAACTTTGCTGAAGCAAGATAAAAATGGGGGATTTTGTATGTGTGGTTTGTGGGTTTTATATCAGAAGTATATGAAAATTTGATTTCTTGAGTTTCCAAATGTACAGCCTAGCTGGCCACTCTCCAGAACAGAAGACCAGAAATAACAGTACTGATGTAAGATCACAGGGTTCACTAAGTAACCACATTACCTTTGGAAGTCACTTATGGCCCAATTTTGCAAGAGCAGGTAACAATTCTGCTGGGTGACATCCTAAGCCTGATACTTAGGAGAAGGCGAACATCCATCTTTACAACTTCTTGGGCCAGACAGCCAAAACTCACCCATAATTTCTGACAATTTCAGCTGCATGCATCTTACAACCATTGCTCCTTCTGTTATTACCTTCATATAGTCTAGCTTCTTTTACCTTTTCTTTTGCTGTTTGGACTTAAGAAATCTAAATTCTAAGCTGTTCTGACAACTTCCAACAAAGTGAAGAGTGACATACACAGACACGTTGAAGACACAATTCCAAATACTGATCCATAATGCACAATACAAGCTCATCTCAAGGTTAAAACTTAATTAAAATTATGAAGTCAGAGAAGAAGAAAAGAACAGTAAATTAGTTCAAAACATGGCTGAGCAAACCACTAGAAATTAGAGGCATTACAGACATGAAGTAATTGTTAGGCAGAAAGAAAAGTTACATAGTCTTCACTAATCTGAGCCTGACCACTGTCTAGAATCATAGAATCATAAAATGTTTCGAGTTAGAGAGGACCTTAAGATCATCTAGTTCCAACCCACCTGCCATGGGCAGGGATAACTTCCACTAGACTAGGCTGCTCAAAGCCCCATCCACCCTGGCCTTCAACATTGCCAGGGATGGAGCATTTACCACTTCTCTGGGTAACCTGTTCCATGCCTCACCACCCTCACAGTAAAGGACTTCTTCATATCTAACCTGAACCTCCCCTATTTAATGCTGAAGCCATTCCCCCTTGTCCTATTACTACAGTCGCTGGTGAAGAGTCCCTCTCTGGCATCCATGTAGGCCTTCAGATACTGGAAGGCTGCTCTGATATCTCCATGCAGCCTTCTCTTCTCCAGGCTGAACAACCCCAACTGTCGCAGCCTGTCTTTGTATGGGAGGCAACTGTGGTATCAGATTAAACCAAGTAGTTAAAGCACCTGTCACTTACTATGGCCAAGCACCCTGAGTACACTATGCCAGTAAGTTTGTTCCCAAGGTGTGGTAGATCAATTCAAGTGTAACTGTGTCACAGGATGGGTGGTACTCCACTACCAGGTGCAAAAGACTGTTTGAACATTAATTTCATTTTAATCTGAATACAGGTCCTGACACTGAATAAGAGTGATCGTTTAAACAGGTTTATGTAAATGAATGTGAGTTTGTGCCTAAACACAGCTTACAAATTATAATGTATAAATTAGCTATCATATTGCCTGAATAAGAAAACAGCAGGTAAAAGGTTTACTCTAAGATATGAGAGATAATGTTATAGGTAAATAATACCAACGATTTCTTAGCAAAGCAATAATGTGTACAAAGATGGATACTGCCTTAAAAAAAAAAAGAAAGAAGAAAAAAAAACAAACAACACAGGAAGGCTGGACATTTGGGATAATTTGCTGTCTCTCAAAAAAAAACAACTACAACAAACAAACAAACAACAACAAAAAACACATAACAATTTGACTTTCTTAAATGCTTAAAATACTCAAAATAAGCCTCTAGAGACTGGTACCACATCATGCAGTGTCAACCGCATGAGTGTTTTAATATCTCCTTTAACCAGATTCTTTTCTTCTGCTGACATCTTTGTCGGTGACATGGACAGTGGGATTGAGTGCACCCTGAGCAAGTTTGCTGATGACACCAAGCTCTGTGGCTCGGTTGATACGTTGGAGGGAAGGAATGCCATCCAGAGGGACCT
>JASSUY010010226.1:7372-25754 GCA_032466535.1 Forpus xanthops
ACTGGTCTGTAGTTCCCTGGCTCATCCATTTTCCCCTTCTTGAAAATGGGGGTTATATTTCCCTTTTTCCAGTCATTTGGAACATCACCATGATTTTTCACATATGATGGACAGTGGCTTAGCAACTTCATTTGCCAGATCCTTCAGGACCCACAGATGGATTTCATCAGGTCCCATGGGTTTGTATACATTCATGTTCATAAGATGGTCTCAAAACAGATTCTTCCCTACAGTGGGCCTAAGGTCTTCAATCTCATATTCCTTGCATCTGCCTTCCAAGGCTTGGGTGGTGTGGTCACAGCATTTGCTGGTGAAGACTGAAGCAAAGAAGTCATTAAGAACCTCAGCCTTCCTGACATCCAGGGTAGCCAGTTGTCCCGATAGCTTCTGGAGAGGGCTCACGTTGTCACTAATCTGTCTTTTATTTGCAATGTACCTACAGAATCCCTTCCTGTTGCCCTTAACATCCCTAGCCAAGTTTAATTCTAAGTAGGCCTTAACTTTCCTAACCTGGTCCCAAGCTTCCCAGACAACATCCCTGTATTCTTCCCAGGTTGCCTGTCCTTGCTTCCACCTTTTATAAGCCTCTTTTTTTCCTTCAAAGTTTCCTCAGCAGTTCTTTATCCATCCAAGCAGCTCTCCTCGCCTTCCTTGCAGCACTTCCTTCTTCTAATTCCTGTTGTTTGTTCCCCATGGTACATGCCTTTGTATAGAGGCATCTGAGCCAAGCTCCAAATTAAGCCATCTCATTGGCTGGAGCAGCTGGAATATCTCTGCACTGCTCTGAACATTTATTATAGGTGGTAGTAACTGACTGGGAATGTTGTGATGGAATGATGCCCCTCTCCCCCAACACATCTAGTTTAAAGCATCCTTGGCCAGTTTGGCAAGCCTCCTACCAAATCCACTCTTCCCTTTCTTTGTCAGACCAGCTCCACCAGCCCCCAGTAGATATGGCCTACTAAATTGAGTCCTGTGTTCAAGATACCCAAACCCCTGACTACAGCACCATCCTTCTAACCATTTATTAACCTGGCCAATCCTCCTAGCCTTTTTAAGGTGCTCCCCTGTATGCTGGAGAATTGATGAAAAGACAATCTGAGCTCCAGAGCTCCTAACCACCTCTCCCAGAGCTCTACAGACCTTCTTAATATTCCGTCGGCAGCTGCTATCTATATCATTAGCACCCACATGGATCACTAGAAGTGGGTAATAGTTAGTGGGACTGACTACAGCAGGCAGCTTCTCTGCAACATCCCTGATCTGAGCCCCTGGTAGGCAGCACACTTCCCTTGAGACTGGGTCAGGCCAACAGATGGGTGCCTCTGTTTCTTTCAGAGTAGAGTCCCCTACTACTGCAACCCACTGCTTTTTCTTGGCAGCACCTGTAGTGATCTTCTTTACCAGTGCGTAAGTTCATGGTGCAAGTGTGTTTCCTCATTAGCCCCCTGCAGAACTGAAAGAGGTTCTGGGTGGGAACAGATTTAGGAGGAAGCTCCTTGCTTTCAATTCTCCTCTTCCTCCTTTTTTTGTTGGGTTTTCTGTTACTGTTTCCCAGCTTCCTGGGTTAGCGGCCTCCTTCTTCCCTCCATGAGCTATGACGGACGCCTGGGGCACCTGCACAGTTTGGGCCTGGAGCAAGCAGTGCTGCTTCCTCTCAGCTTCCCTGACACCTTTCAGCCTATTAACAGTGTCCTGCAGCTCAGCCCCTGCTGCAGGAGGACCTCCACCAGCGAGCACAGAGTGCAGCCCTGACCATCACGCAGCCCCCTCTCAGGAGAGCAGTGCAGGCGCTCTCTACAGTCCGAGCTCTGTACCGCAGCCTCCCCTCTCATCGGCTCTATCTGGGTGCCTACACTGCCCACCGCCGGGGCAGCGAGAGCAGAGCTCCCAGTCCGGACCCTGAGCATAATGCGAGTGCCCACCATCCCGTTCACCCGCCCGCACAAACCCCCTCGATCCTCCCCGTTCCCAGCTCTCCCTGGGGCAGGTTTTAACCACTCAGGCTCCGCCCCTGAGTCAGCTGCTCGTGTCAGCTGACCTGCCGGCTCCTGGTCAACTGCTGTCGAGGATTTGAGGCTCCCCCGGTGGCTCTCACCGCTGAGTTGAGGCTCCTGGACCCTGAGCTTTCCCCCGCTCAGATGTTGAAGGCCTTTTCTCTTGAGCCACTCAACCTCAGCAACTGACCCTGTTTACAGTCTTCCAGCAGAGTTCAACTCAACACCACTGTATTAATCGCATTACTTCAACCTCCCCCATATACTTTCTCTGGACTAGCTCTCCCTGATGCAACAGCATTGTCCAACGTAGTTCTTTGTACAGAAACACCTTCTTCAGGACTTTCCTAAGACTAAATGCTGCCTTCCCTTACTCATATTAAAACAGACAAACAAAAAAACCCAAACAAACAAAACCCTCATGGAATGATCAGTATTCTCCCAAGATGTGTCCCCGTGCAGAACAAGCCCCTGTGAATGTTACCAATCAGGGTTAGAGGGTTGCTGGTATTGCTCTTTTCTTACACCAAAAACTGGGCACACAGCACTTCTGACAGCTGACACACATCTTAGCAAAGGCACCAATTCTCTCCTCTCCTCCTTTCAATCCAATTATAAACTCAGACTAATTTCCTGAGATCTTGTGAGGGAGTAGAGCCACACTTCAGCATAATTTGACACTAAGCAAGCTGACACCACAGTAAGACTTTTAACCCATTCCTATCAGACAGAAGTCTGTATATCCACAGATTCTCTGCTACAAGACATCTGCTCAGCACTTCTAAGGTTTTTGTTAGGCTGAAATCCTTGGCTTATGGCAAAGTTTTGTGTCTCAAACAGTGGTCAAACCAGTCATGTTTGTCAGCTCCAGCAATAAGAGGAGAAAACCGCTTTGAACCTATAGGAGGAGTCCAAGAGGACACAGTAGCCAGCACCCCAGAACCAGTGATCGGGTAGGGTATTGCATTGACTTTGGAGAAGTCAGGCCAAACTCTGCAAATACAGAGGAACATCTCTGAGTGAGACTAACAGAGACTAAACTCTGCCGGGTAGATTTTAGAGAAATGTATTTAGTTATTTGACTTCAGCCGCTTATCTCAGTTAAGTGCCATTCTCCAGAGACTTGGTGAGAAGTCAATCCATGGTGAGAGATTGAACCTGTCAAAAAAGCTGGAGAAGCAGCGCAGAGCTGCAGCCAGATGACAGCTGGAAACGATGAGGAAGAAAAGACTGTAGTGCAGAATTGTTTTAAACAAAGTTTTAGTATGGAACCTTACAGTCTAATTAAAAGCTTTACTTCAGGGAGTTCAAGTAGAGCAACTCCCAGCCTCCTTCAGAACACAAGTCTGCTCTACCCTTAAAACAAAGCTCCCTCTTTCAACACTGCATCCCAGAGCTTCCATTTCTGAAAAACAGCTCCAGAAAAGCCCAGAATTCACACTCCACAATATCAGGCCTCACTATGAAAACAATACTGAAGTTTTGTCCCGTAAGTCAGTCCCTTTTATACAAATACATTCTGCTTACAAGATGAGCAACTTCTTGGACGTGACACATGAATCCAGTCCTTTAACACAGAATCAGCTCTTGGCAAATATGTTTTAGAAAGCCATCCACTTCTCCCTGACAAACCCCCTTCCCCAGAGGGAAGTGAATGTATGCTTCTACAGCAGGGAGAGTTCACTCTTACATACAAAGAAAAGCTTGACATAGATAAATTAGCCATCAGTGTCACCCTGCTAAAGCTTCCTTATAGCAGAAGGCTCCCCTCCTCTTACCCTTTAATAAATTGATTAAACAGAGCCCAAGAAAACTAGACTGAAGTCTTTGTGTACCCTTCTCAGACTCCTCAATTTATTCCTCACCCACTCCAGTACAGCTTCCTGTAGTCCTCAAGCAAATCTCTCTAGTGCTTACTCTTGGATTCTCCAAGCAAGGCTCCTGAGTCTAGGCAAAAGGTGGCACAAGCACTTCCAAATACGTATCAGTCCCACTACAGATGTTAGCTTGCCCTTCAAAAGTACTGTGAGAGTCACTTCGGTGCTTGGGACTTAGTAATTTTTAGCAATGTTGCACAAGCTGCCCAGAAATAGTCAGAGCACAGTAATCTACAGGTGGGCTCCCACAAAGGATGCACACAGCACCAACCGGAAGGGAAGTGTCAGAAGCATGGTTAATTTTACCATCAGAAGACAACAATGTATGTAAATCTATGTTTTGTTAAAACAGCCTTCTCCTGTTGACATAGTTCAACTCCAAACATCCCTAGCACTAAGGGAGGAAATAGCTAGCTGGCTGCGTTCTCCTAAAATCCCACCCAGTTTTCCACATGCGGGCAGTGCTCAGACAGCTTCACCTCTGGACACCTCACTGCAGATTTGATGGGACTTAATGGAAGCACCACTGACTTCTGTTGTTACACAGTTGCAGCCTTTATACGGAAGCTTGACAATCAACCTTTTACCAGATTGCTTGGATGCCTTAGTAGGTTTTTTTCTGCTTAATCCCCTCACCTCATTGAGCTTTGCTGCCTTCCTCTTGAGTCACAGAATCAGCTGGCTTAAAACAGATCCAAACAATGTATTGGAAGTCACTTGAAGGTACTTGATGCTAGCCTGGAGGTATTTCAAGTAAGCTACAAATGTGAACAAGAATCCATGCTTCTAACTTACTCTTTTCATCTTCAAACCCTTGAACTTATTGCAGCTTGGGAGAGAATTACATCCCTCTGATAAATGCACATTAAAATGTGGAAATTAATTTGAAAACTTACAGCTGAATCTTGTCCTTGTTATGCACACTCTCATTACACAGGGAACTACGCACAAGTTCCTGGGACACAGTCTCTTTTAAGTGGTCCCTCCTCCTGAAACATCCCACAAACATTTCTAATTTCTCAAGTCTCCCAGCTCCTTGCAGTCACATCATGTTCTTGGAAACTGCAGAGCTGTGAAAACGTACCTTTTTTTGCCTGAATTTCTGCACACAAGCTAGTGGTTGTACAATTAAGCTGTACCCCTGCTTCAGTCTTTATTCAGTTATCAGCAACAAAAGATAAGTTCTTGGCTTAATAATTCAACATGATGGCAATCACCAGGTTGATACTCTCTTTCCTTCTCAGGCCCTGACTGACCTTTAAGGTTTAGACTGGTGCTGTCAAACAAGTGTATTTGTATAACACAAAGGATGGTTTCTCCACACAAACAACTGCAAAGTAGCAAGCTGTGTAAAAATCCTATTAGCTTTTTTGCTCTTGCTTATCTGAGAACATCATGTGAAATGTTCATGAAACTACAAAACGCTGCCTAGCTAGCAGAAATACTGCACTGGTACAACAAACATGCAATAATATGTGACCCAGGAATCTCTTGGGTCATAAGAACATGTTCCTGATCCCCTTTCCCCAACTGGTCAAATCATGCCTTTAGACTAGCAATACTTTCTGCCAGACACCCTCCAGAGAACCAGCCTGTCCATGAGGTATTTAAAAGCTGGCAACAGACCTTGAGTCTGTTACACAGCTTATCTAAGCAGACAAGCCTGCAACAAAGACAAGCTCACATTATTCATCTACGTTTCTCACGCACTACAGAATTTTGGTGAGCCCACCTAAGCTGAGGAAAATAACACCTAACATAGGAGTGCACATGGCACACCAACAGATTGCTGGTACAAAGTGCTCCCAGCAGTTCACTAGCAGAGGGTAAAGCTGTACTGTTTTCTCTGCAGCATCAAACAAGATACCTTTCCTATTCCTCCACAGTCCAGCATTTTATCAATCACCCACCCAACCATGTAGTGCTTGAAGTGTTCTGTTCCAGATGGAGTTTGGCTGCTACTTGCCCATACAGAGCATACCCAGCTGTGCAGCACCAGTTCCTGCAGTGCTTCCAGACATACTTGGAGCAATGGATGTCACTAGCAAAAGGACTTTGAACCACATTCTGCCAAGGCTGCAAATTGGTTAAACTCAAGATACAAGGCTTAAATATTTCTGCACTGCTTTTAATTTCATTTGAGAAATAACAGGGAGAATCCTGCAACCATGCACACAATTCACTAATAAACCAGCTGCACTGATGGGCTTACTTTTCCCTTACATAATGCAGATAATGCATCTACCTTTAAAGTATTATGACCGCTGAAGTTCCCATTATATTAATACTCTGAGATTTTATCCGATTGATATGTCCTTGACTAACTTTTAATGCTGCTTGAGCTGAGTAAATCCTGTTAAGAGACATTTGCTCCTACTCCCAAGTCAGACTAGAACAGTAAATTAAATGAAACTGTTAGCCTAGAGAGATACTGCTGCCATACAAATCAACAGACAGCCATAAAACACTAATCATTCCAGAAGCATAGGAAAAAAAAAAAAAAAGAGGGTCAAGAGAGTTTGTTCAGAGATGATTCCCCCAGAAAGAGATAAAGCTTTTACTGATTTCCAGGTCTTAGAAGAACCTGCACATAACCTCTTCCATCAGATCAGACTTTAGACATGAGAGATCACTTTTCACCTTGGGTGACATTACAAGCAATCTGTATTTGCTTTTTTACAACCTACCATAAAAGTATTAATCTTTCAAGATTTCCAAACAGTACTCCTTTATTTAAGCAAGATGTAGTTGTGTCCCAGTCCATTCCACATGCATGTAGGTTTTCCTAAACATCAACATGCTTGGGTAAACTGATCTCCAGGCTCCTCGCTTCTGCTTCACAGCAAAGTAAGCAGAGCATGTTAAACCATTTATTTTACTGAAGTATGAGACTGGATAAACCTCGAAAGACATACCTAGATGAACACAAACTCAAGCAGGCAGTTTGCCTGATTCTAGTACATCTGATGTGATGGAACCCGGGGCAGAGGGGGAGAAGAAGTGCAGTGGGTTTGAAGAACGTATCTCAAAGAAAACTAAGATTCAGTTCTAAAAGTTGGGGGGGGGGGGGGGTAAGGGAAAGGGGTTTTGTTGGGTTTATATGGTTTTGGTTATTTAGGGTTTTGTTGCTGGTTATTTTTTCCTAAGAAAGCACACATCCACTGCCTTTAGTGAGCAGCTGGCTCAGAACTGCATTCACTGTTTCTATAAGCTGACTTCTTACACTGTTCGACCTGGAACTGAACATCACTGCAAACCCTAAGAATAAAGCCTTGCATTACTATGTGAATTCTAAGTTTAGCAATGCTCCCTATTGCACAAGCTAACCCAGCACACACCTCATTTCACAATTATAAACATCAGACAACCAAAAATACAAATATCTGCAGCTACCCCAAGTACTAATCATACTCCATGAGTTTAATGGATCAGGTCTTTTTAATGGATTAGCATGGTGAACTTTTCAAACTTTATGCTCAAGGACTGGTCTAGTTGATACCCAGCAAATTACTGTTACATCAGGTTTGGCATATCACAGGTCAACCATCAGCACAAAAACTGCTCAGAATAATTCAGAGTTTAAATAGGTATGAATAATGCAATTCACCATTCTTCATGCTGCTTTGCCAGATAGAAACTTGATCAGGATATTGAAGAAGAGGAAGTCCAAGCATTGACTTGCATACTGCTATCAATCCCCAAGTGCACACTTCAGCTAGGGAGCTGTACGGCATTGTTATTAAGGAGCCATCACAGCCCTCAGACATGCTGCTGCCACTACCTTGATGAAGGGGAAACAGGACCTCTCAAGTGACATTGCCTTGGAACAGGCAGACTACAGAAGTCTAGTTATTTCACTTGATACTTGCTTTGTCCTCAACTTAGCAATTCTCCCCTCTAAAGTGCTAAAAAGTCTTCTCAGCTCCTCCTGACCATTCACAGAGGTCTTCCGTTGACTTCCCATTCTGTATTTTTACTTTCTTGAAAGACGCTGTTTGTATAGGAAGGTACATTCATTGGGGATGGAAATATGTTTCTGTCATTCACTAAGGCTCTCGAATTGTAAATAAAGAACAAAATCATGTTAAAGACTTCATGAACCAATGTGCTAGAACAGAGTTAAAAATAACTGTATATTTATTCCAGTAAAGCTCTCCCCTTTACATTTCCTGAAAAAAACACTCCCTTCCTACTGCTGGAAGCACTTAAGAGGTTGATCTTCACATGCCACTGACACTCAAGTTGCCTTCCTTCTTATACCATCTTCAAAACCCAATGATGCCAAAAACCCTTCTCAGTGACAGGCGCATAAGCCAACCAAAACCATTCAGCTTCAGAGCATTAATTTTAACTTTTTTCACTTGCTACTGCTCAGAAACGTGCAGAAACAAATTCTCCCTGCTCACCCCTGCTCCTGTCAAGCACAGCACTCATGTTCATCTGCAATCTACACAGAAAGGTATCAAACCAGGACACCCCAAATACTTTTTAAGGGTTGCAAGGTTCCCAATTATAGATTCAGACAGTGTCTGATTTATCATAGAACAGGTTTGGTTGGAAGGGACCTCTAAATGTCATCTAGCCCATTCCCCTGCAATGAGGGGGATGTTTCCAGAGATGGGGTATCTGCCACCTCTCTGGCCACCCTGTTCCAGTGCCTCACCACTCATCATAAAAATTGTCTTCCTTGTATCTGGCCTCAATCTATCCTCCTTCAGTTTAAAACCATTACCCCTAGTCCTGTCACAACAGGCCCTGCTAAATAGTCTCTCCCTGTCTTTCTTGGAAGCCCCTTAAAGTATTGGAAGGCTGCAATAAGATCTCCCAAGAGCCTGCTCTTCTCCAGGCTGAAGCCCAACACTCAGCCTTTCCTCAGAGGAGAGGTGCTCCAGCCCTCTTGAGCATTTCTGTGGCCTCCTCTGGACCCTCTCCAACAGATCCATGTCTTTGCTGTCCTGAGGGTTCAAGAACTGGATGCAGGGCTGCAGGTGGGGTCTCGCCAGAACAGAGTGGAGGGGGAGGATCACCTCCTTCTCCCTTCTGGTCACACTCCTTTTGATGCAGCCCAGGATATGGGTGGGTTTCTGAGCTGCAAGCATGCTGCCGGCTCATGTCCAGCTTTACAGCCACCACTACCCCAAGTCCTTCTCTGCAGGGCTGCTCTCAATCCCTTCATCCCCCAGCCTGTACTGATACTGGGAGCTACCCAAACCTACAACAATTGCCCAGAACAAATTTCATACTTAATAGTGTGCACAACTTACAACTCAGAAGCTGGTGTTTCAATCAGCACACCCAGACAGGTGCATTAGAGAACAGGCTCACCTACCATTCCAGCTATGCTCTCAGAGCACCAATGACCCTTCTTGCAGGACTGCTGGACTGTTAAAACCAAATCTTCACAACCATGATTCATGGGGAAATATACTGAACAAGCACCCCCTTACACGCACCAGTAAAGCCAAGAAACAATTCTTTACAGCAGCCCTCTGTACTGTCTGACCAGCCCAGCCACCAGGCAGTTGTTGAGCCCTGCACACAGCAGCAGTGTCCTGCAGCCTATGCAATGTCTCTCTGGCAGATGTCACATGCCTGGTGAGCTTCTGGTTTTCCCTCAATGAGAAACACAACTGAACAAATTTGTACTGAACAGCAGCACTGGTGGTTGCTGAAACTGAGTAATAAGGGATGCACTCGAGGTAGACACATTTCTTTGAACAAATTACCTGCTGGACACAATGCAGTCCAAAACTGAATACTGCCTCTAATATGGAATACTCAAAGACAGCTCAAAAAAAGAACACAGTTCACTGAGTATTTAAAGACTAACATTCAGCCACTGCACACTACTTTTCCACAGTTTACTACTACTGGTTCTGCTAGACTGAGTAGTGCTAACATTTTTTAGCAAGTGAACCCAGAAAGGACCATTACTTAGACTGACCTGCAGCCCTGGCAGAGCATCAGGATGGAACAGGAACTGGTAGGGAAGACAGCATGCAAGGGTCAAAACATGGCCCGAGACATGCGAGAAGCAGGAAGCAGGACACACGCTATGTTCAGTCTTGCTCTGTAAGATAAGGAATGGGCAATCACTTGGCAAGGAGCAGCACAAACCCAGCTTGCCGTTTCAGACACATCACCAGCCTTCTTCAGATGTCCAAGACAATCATGTCTCTGGGATCCTCACTCCAGTAACTTCTGCTCCCTGTCCCTTCACGTGGTTCCAGAGGTGGTGACAGTACACATGGTAATGTTCTAATTACAGTGGCTAGACACATCCCTCGCTCAAGAGCCCATACACTACCTACCTGGAGGGCTGTAGCTGCATGACACCCAAAGCATTCCTATGCAGGGGATATAAAGGGCTGTCACAACCTAGAGGACAAGAAGTTAAAACAAATGCCTGCCAGGCAGGCACCAGAGTGATTCTGGGAGAAGAGAAAGAGAAAAATTCACTGCAGGTCTATCCTTTTACTCAAGCTCAAATCACCTCCAAAAAAATTTTGGAGCACAACAGTGCAAGTGGCTTGTGAAGGTGATGAAACACAACATGACTGGTGCTTCCAAGAGCTCATGGCTCCAAGCAAAGCACACGGCAGTAAAACGGCCTGTTTTCCTCCTGTCAAAACAGGGACATCTGGCAACAGGAAAGTCAATACTAAAACCAGGTTCCTTTCCCAGCTGGCTCACTAGGCTGGTGCTATCCCTGATGATCCTCATCCCTGAAGGCCCGCTGGCTGCTCAGCTGGCTTCTTAAGGGACTGCCTAGCACAGATTTGAGTGGCGCCACAGAAAACAGCATGCAGCAGCCCACAATCCACTCTGAAGCCAATCTATGCTCAGGCACAAAGCTAAGCTTCGCAAACAGCAATCAAAGAGTACAGAAGAGTCAGCAGCTTAGTTAAAAACAGCAGTTGATTTGAGCACTTCTGCTCTGCCTTCAGTCTGCTCCTCAAGACTCCTCAGATGTAGGCAAAACACTTGTGAGCTTTTCTGAAGGCATGTGTCTTCTACAGAGCAATACAGTGACTGGTGAGCAAGGCACACTTCAGCCAGCATGAGCTGTGCCCATTTAATACCCCCAACCTTTCTTTTGGGTCGGAAGCACTGGCTCATACTTACAGGACAGCTTATTTAAAGACACTTAAAGTCTTTGCATAGCTCCAATCCTGGGAGCCTTTCTGAGGAAAAGCAGGGGACATATCAGGACTCAAACTACACTGCAGAGACTACAGGGGACCAGAAGATACAAGGTTAGACTAATAGCCTTCCTCAAAGGCAGGTCTCCCTTCCAGGCACTGCAGATTCCCAGCAGAGTATTCCCAGTGTCTGGACTGCTGTAGAGCACTGCAGTGAACACCAGACAGTGATGACTCAAGAAGAAGCGTCAGAGGAGTTTCTTTTAAATTCTGACATCCCAATAAAGTTAATCAAGAGTTTCTAATGCCATAATGTGATACTATTTAAGCCAAGAACAACTGAAGGGATAGGGATGAGCTGGATTGCTTTTTGCTCATAACAGGACTTCTGCTAGTAGTTTACTTTAGAAACAAGTAAACAAAGCAAAACAGACATGAGCAACATCCCCAGTGCTGACAGCTGAAGTATGTTGTTTGCCACGCTAAAGAGCAGCTGAGAAGCATTACCTTGCAAAGCTTCATTTTCAAAGTTTTTGAGGTTTTTCCAAGATCACTGCCAAGCACAGTCTCTGATCCTAGTGAAGCACAGGGGAAGCACCTGATTGAAAACAGCAGCTCTAACCCAGGTCACCTCCCTCAGCACATCTTTCAATCTGTATCCCAGGTGCAGGGGGCTTTGATGAAACTCCACTCTCCTCTAGCTGCTACAGAGAAGAAAGCAAAACAGGACAAAACCTCTGTTTTTCTGTCCCTGCTGGCCTCTCCCACCACCCCCACCAAGCTGCAGCTGCTCACCAGCCTCTCTGTTACCCCACACCACCATACTGCTACTGCTACAAACAGGCCGTAAGCTTTAAACCAAGTCTGCAAGGCCTCAGGACTAGAGGCTTGTCAGGCCTGCTCTGCCTAAACTCTTCTTGATTAGCCGGCAGCTTTATTTGGTGTACCTCAGAAAGTAGAGATGGGATGCAACAGTATAGACATGGTATGGTAAGTAATAGGGCACAGGGTTGACTTTGGATACCCCATGGCTGTAGGAAAGTCAGCAATCACCAACAGAGATCTGCAGCTAGACAAAACTATTTTAAAGGTAACAAACAGAGCAAAGAAATAATATCTAACATACATTCTTTCTAGAATAGATTTGGACATAACATAGAGTTTGCAGAACAATGAAAGAAATAGCAAACATGTAAAAAAAAAACAAATATGACAGAAGGACTCCAGTGGATACTACAGTGACGAAGAAGCAGCCATCAATATCCTACTGCTCCAGCAAAGGAGTTACAATGCTGATAGTGTGATGTAACATCCTTGCCATCACCCAAATCACACTACCAGTCTCAGAAGCCAGGGGAAGGATGAAAATAAAACCAGAAGAAGTGTAGAAAATAAGTAATAATAAAGGTAATGTTGTATGCACTAAGACTTCATCTGCATAGTCTTTTTCTGTAATAAGATCTAAACTAATACTCATTCTGGAATTAGATCATTAAAATTTCAATTGAACCAACTATAATTCCTTTAGATATATAGATACACACACAAATCATGCTTCCTGTCTGCCTGTGATGTTTTTAAGCACAGCACACATTTATTGTGCTGCTGTTAGGCTACAAGCAGGAGAGGGCAGTTGAAAACCTGTCACCCTGAACATGTGCAGCACAGGCTGTTCCTACAGACCTCAGTTTTGCAGGAACTGCTGAACATCCATCCCAGGCTCAACCAGGGTAGTACGTACACTTGCTGGACCCCTGTCAGCGAGCATCTGAAGACACTGCTCTGCTTTCACACTCTGCAATGGAGAAGTCAACTTGTGAAACAGGAAAGCTGCTTCTGTCAATGACAGCATTCAGACCACAACAGCAGCGCTGGTTTCTGACTAGATAACATCAATCCACCCTTTCTGTTAGGAGTGTTTTTCCCCAAACCAGCATTTCCTGGCAGCTAGTGAACTCCCTGCTGTGTCCCCCTGGGCAAGTGGCTGCAGACTCAGACAGGTGACTGCCACCACTTGTAGCTGCAATAGAATTAAACCCATAGAGCTGTTTACACCTCTGACAGAACTGTTTTCACAGTGGGGCAACCACTTTATCATTGGTTCATGATACCACTTTGCCAAACCACCAAAGCCAACACACAGCTATATATTCAGCTCCCTTAACTAGGGGCAGAAGGGAAGGAGGAAGAGTAGCAAGAGGAAAGAGCAGGAGTGACGCTGAACGTCAGGAGATATAGATTTAAATTTATGGGAAGCTGTTCTGCTACTGCTGCCCTCTTCAAAAGAGAAAGCTTGTGGTTGAAAGCCTGTCCTCCAGTATGAGGGGTCTGTGTCAAGGCTCCCAGTCTCTCTAATATACACAAAAATATGAGGGGTTCTGAAGATGCTTGCTACCTCTAACAGGAGAGGTAGCCATCCCTCCGGGGTCTTAAATTGAAGCTGACATAGAGTGACAGTTCTGACGGAACAAGAACATTTCAATTTAGTGCTTAATCTCAGTTAATGCTTGTTTTCCCTTTCAGTCACCCTTTGTTTGACATTTTTCTGCTTACTCACTGCAGGATATTAAAAGGACAATGGTAAACACCTCATTTGCTCCATACAGCAAATCTCAAATCAGAAGTACCCATATCACAGAAAGGCAACAGCAGGGTCATCATCACGTTTCTACCTGGATGTGAGCTTCTCTTAAAAGCATGAAAAACCCGACATCCATCAGATGTCTGCTGCACAGGTTGACTGTTGTTCTTTCCTGTTAAACTAAGAATGGAGTTGTTTGGGGTTTTATGTTTTGAAAGCTGGTCAAGAAAACACAGGCTTTCAAGATGACTCCCTGCACTGCAACTGCTGCCATGGAAACATCATTTTTTGAAAGAGACAACCAATATCCTCCTTCACCTACAACAATGTCCAGCACCCTCAGCAATCTGAAATTCACAGTCCACAAACAACTCTCTGATTTCAGCTGGCAAATTTTGTCCCTTAAACTCACACAAGGCTTTTCTGTATTGGCTGAGGGGATCCCTCCCCACAAAGACTGTCTGGACCTGTTCCTCTTAAAGGAGCAAATGGTTGTGAAGGAAGAGGAAAAGCCTACCCAGCACCCCAGCCTTTACAACACTTGGGACAGCTAAAGGTTTCAGGGGGCAATCACCCAGTGCATGGCAGAAAGCATCAGAAGCCCCAATGCCCACTTCCCTTGACACCCAGCTTCCCCCAGGACTATGCCAAAATCTGGCTCATGAAGCAGCAGCTGTTAAGAGCTACTGTATTTAGTAGTTGTAGAAGATATGCAAAAAAAGATGCATGTACAAGAGAGAAGCAAGAAAATTAAAACAAACAGAATTCCCAAGGCAGACTAGGGCAGGATGTGGCTACTGCCAGGCCCCACAGATGGAAGGGGCCATGCTCAGAAGTTTCCACTTACAGCTGAAAGCAGTTCAATAGCACTTGTGCCCAGACCAGCTTTAGGAAAGCTGTTAACATATGGCAGCCAACTTCAGCCGTAGAAATCAGCTGTTCCCACTTCCCCCACAAAGCACCGAGATCAAGGAGAGCGAGTCTCCTGCCCAGACTGCACCAGTTCAGTTCTTAAACCAGAACCAATGCACAATGCTTTGTTTTGAGCCAGCGAGCCCAAACGTAGCCCCCAAGGTCTCTCAGTCATAGGTGGGTGTTTGCAGTGGGAGAAGGGGGAGCCCATGGTCTGTTTGACATGGCTTCAAAGTCTGGGAAACTGGAACAAACAGGACTTGCATCAATTTCATGTCACTGGGATTTTAAAAGCCCTGAGCAGTTACAGCTTGACCTTGGTGGAGGATCAAAGGAAGCAGATTCTTAGAAAAGCTTTACCTATCACAAAAGGTCTGAGAGCAGACTTTAGTGTGGCTGGGTGAAGCACTTGAAGTCATGACTGCAGGCAACAGTGCTGGTTATAGGAAACAGGGACAGAATATCCACAAGCAACAGATTCTTTCCACTGCTGCAAAGCAGGGCAGGCTCCCTCTTCAACCTCCTCCTGAGGTGGGTGCAAGCATGAATGAAGAGTTCAAGTTACCCCTCAATGCCCAAGTGCTGGAGACAGCAGGAACAGCTGACACTGCTCCAACCTCCCACCCCACACTGATGCATGGGCAGCTGCTTGTGCATCAGCTGCTCCAGCATCCCCACAACACAGAGCACCAACCCCCTGAATGTCAGCACCTTATTCTTGCATCAGCTGACAAGGACAGAAATAGCACTAAATAGCACATATAACACCCCTCTGTAAAGCAAGGACCCTCAGCCTGAGTCACAACAATGTGACTCCCACATCCCCTTCCCAAGTTTTTCATGCAAGAGAGGGGCAGACCTGCTGTTGTTCAAGGGACCTACCGATAGAATTGGTTTGTTATTTTTTTCCTCTTTGTTCTTCAACTTGCTGCTGCAGACAGCTCAGTGAAACCATTCTTCCTTTGCAGTTCCAAAACCAGCTGTTCAATTGCGTTTACTAGTGTTTGATTTCACAACTGCATGTTAAGGAAATAAAAAGTTTCTCACCTACAGTACTGCAAGTACCCAGTGATAAAGAAAGCAAATAAAACAGCAAAGGTAGAGCTTTATCCATTACAACAATGGGGGAAATCTCATTCTACTGCCAGCAACAAGACCTTTCTGAACAAAAGGAACACTAAGGTCCATTTTGTCAGTCCCAGAAATGCACGTCAAGGCTCTAGGAAAAGAAAGGCTTATCTACTGTCTCAAGGAATCATGTACAGTGGTTTGGGACTCCCAAGTCCCACAAAGCCAAAAGACTTTGAAAGATACCAGATTACATAAGTGAAGAGCTGCTGAAAAGCAAGAACTTCATAAGCACAACATCAGAGATGCAGTATTTACCAGGGAACTGTTTGTGCTGGGCTGCACATTTCCATGAAACTGCTCTGCAGCACTCTCCTCGTTCACAGGACACCAACATTGTTTTGACTGTTGAAGTGGCTTCATCCTTGTTTTCCCAATGGTGAACTGCACCAGCACTAACAGTGGCAAGACAGAGACTCTTTTTGCAAGCAAAACAAGGTATAGGATTTGTCTGGGTCTTTTAGAGGGTGGGTGGACAGGGACACACTCTTCATCTCAGGAAAATATTTATTATATGCATTTCACTTGAGCCAACCCTACTGCTTTGGTGCTTGTAATCACACAGCAAGAGACCCCAAGAATTTGCTGTCCAAGCTCCCCAGAGCAGTTGGGAGTGCACCGAGCACCACATAGAGGCACAGAGCCAGGCCAAACATCCCTCACTGGAAACAATGACATTTCAAGCGAACGGTTGCTCACTTGTTCTGACAGCTGCTGATGGCAGGTTACTGATGGCAGGTTAGTGACAACTGTTTAAGGACCGTTGCCATACCTGACATACCTGCCTGCTCAAGAGAGAGGGAAGAGTTAAAACGCACCATACACCTGGATTATTAGCCTTGTCTTAGTTTGGCTGCAGTCTTAACTACAACATGGATTTTCTTCCCACCTCCTAACTTTGCTAGCCAAGAGAGCTGTCATCCTAACAACAAAAAGTGCAACCTCTGACTCATACTTTTAAACAAATTAATTTCTGGTTAGAGAAGGCAATACAGGATGTTTAAGCCAGCCCCAGAGACAGGACCTGGCAGCCTGGATTTTAGCCAAGTATGTGGCTCTGGTGAGTAGTACCGTATCATCAAGTACAATTTCAAACACCAGCACTCCAATTTCCCAGGAAAATAGGTCTTTGAAGGCTAGCTAGCAGAGTATTAGAAGCCATTGATTCACAAGCACAACCGTATTGGCCAGTCTAGATTTTCCTGCTGCACCCAAAAGAGAAAATACCATAATCACCTCCAAAAAGAAGGCAGAGGTGTTGCACCATGTTTGATCCACAGCAGTCACATCACACCAGATACACTGTTCTGATCTACCTATGCACCTGAGGTGTGGTTCTGAGGTGCGGTTTGGATGAACCTTCTTTATCCAAAGCAGTATTCACACAAAAATTATCTCACCAGTAAAACAAGCCTCTAGAAAGCATCAGCCTATATTTCAAACTATAGCAGTGTTTTACTCTCCCATTATAAGTTGTACAAGACTCTACAGTTGCAATAAGGGTGTTTGCCTTTTAATAGCCTCAAACACAGGGAAAGAACTTCAGGACAAATACTGAAATCTGTGTTAACGTTCCTGCAGTTGCAATTAAAATCTTGATATAACTGACAGTTGTGCTGTTTTCTAGCTGAATGGCTCCACTTGTCAGTCTCCAGGAATACGGCTTGGGGTGGGGAGGGACTGTCCTTTTTTGTTGTTGTTGCTTTGGGGGGGTTTGGTTTGTTTGGGTTATTTGTTTTGATGTATATAAATTGAAGACAGACACACTATTTTAGAAGGGCAGAAGGAACCTCCCTGAAGGGGCTCAAGCCTCTCTACCAGATTATCTTCTACTCTTGCAAAGACAATCTGTATATAGAGAAAAACGCAAGTTAAATCAGAAGTCATTGCTAATAGCACAAATGTACTACAGTAACCTTAAAACATTTAAACAAGCGCATGGACAGATGAAGGATGGTGCTTGAACCAGCTCACCTGGCAGAGATGACCCTGCAGAGTTCCAGCGCCACGTGTGCCTCCAGCACCAGTGCTGCCACAAGTGAACACTTCCCACTGTCCCGGGCATGCTGAGCAGGCAAACTCTGAACAGAGCTAGCCCAAGGGCACAAAGGCCTAGCAGCCCTACCAGCTTACTCAAAGTACCTAATTGACCCCCGGCCTGCTTTACTTTGGCCGGTGGAAAGCAGCTCGCTTGCAGTTCAGTACTACACCATATAAAAGACTCAAACTGACACATAAATCAGTAGGATGTACGTAATACATCTCTATGGGAGAAGTTTTCCTAGCAAGAAACCCTGCTCTGCCCGCAATCAGGTCAGCCCTCATCAAGGCACCAACTACTCTTTTCGGCAGCAGTCCCAAGGGTTTTTCCTCTGTTTTAAATAAACCATTAAGTTTAAGGCAGGCTGCTCCAACCGCGGCAGCCAGCATAATGCTCTTTCCCAGGCCACAAGCAGCCGGTGAGGGACGCACCATCGCCCTGGGCAGCCGCGGAGCCGCCCTGCCACCGCTGGGGAGCGGCGGGGCGGTCGCCAACATGGAGCTGTCGAGCAGCGCCGGGCTGGGGAGAAGGAAGAGGGAATAACCCCGCGAAGCGCGCCAGTTAATCACAAGTTGCACACCCGTAATACAGACTCCTACTTCAGGGGGCAAGCACGAAGTTTACTGTCCCCACAACCCCGCCGGGAAGGTCGGCATGCACCGCCGCGGCCCGCCGAGCGGCCGAGGTGCCGGCAGCCGCTCGGT
>JASSUY010010229.1:0-10188 GCA_032466535.1 Forpus xanthops
TTCCAGTGCCTCACCACCCTCACTGCATAATATGGAGGAATATTTTTATATTTATATATAAGCAGATAAGTATAATGTGTTTAAAAAGACCAGTGTTGTTTCTCTTCCAGTTATGAATACACTGAAATTAAGCATTTTCAGTTTAAGACTTTTTGGAGGATTCATTGAATCTGTTCAACTAGTTGCAATATACAGATTTGTTTTGAATAGTCAGAACCATTACATTAGGTTCAGAAATAGCCCACTGGAAAAAGGCAATTCAAGTAAGATGTAGTGGGAAAACACGTAACATGATGAATGCCGTGTAGTCATCTTCTGTGTCTTCCAAAATAATTGGTCACATTTTGAGCTTTTCATTGTTTTTCCTTTTGCAAACATAGTTGAATGGACAATTATTCTTTCATAAAGTAGACCGAGCAAAAATGGTATTTGAGGATAGTTGCTCTGACAAGAATTGACTTTGTTTTAACCATCATGAATTGTCAAATTGTTTGGAGGGCCTTGTGAAAGGCAGAGCCAGGTGCTGGACGGATGGATGCTGCATATGGTGAAGGCAGAGCAAGAGCAGCACGTGGAACTGTGCTCCTGCTCTGCTCTTGAATACAGAGAGCATTAACACCATGTATTTTGCTGTGGGATCACCCATCGCAGAAGTTATTTAACATTAGGGTAGGCAAAAAAAAAAGAAAAAAACATTATTACAAGGAAGACAAGAGCATTCCTTGAAGAAGGGACCTGGAGGAGAGATGCAGTGCATATTCATGTTTTCCCTCTGTATTTCTTTGCAGATGTTGGGAGAAACTGTTTTCACTGCTTACGTGAAAGGAGGAGTGATTTAGGAAGAAAGGCAATATGCTGGTAGTCAGGAGACTACTGTTTTTCCCTGAGACTTACAGGGTGACATTTAACAAGTAATTTTGTCTTTTTGCCTCTAAATGTAAAATGAGAATAACAGTATTTCCAGAAGGCATAGGGATACTGTGAGGTTTAACAACTGAAATGCTAAAATGACAGGGGAAGCAAAAGGTAGGAGCAATTAGCACAAAGTATGCAAGACTTTTGTGGCTGAGGAGAGGTGGGATTATGGTTTTGTATCTTTCTAAAGTGACTAGTTTTGGAAAGGGCTGGAGGCTTCCTGAAATAAAAGTTCAAGTTCTGCCATTATAAGAGCACTGAGTTTGAGCCATACTGCTGGAAGCAATGAGTGTTTCATGACATTTTTAATGGGATCCATGGTGGTGTATCATTTTAAGTTGATGTTCAGGTAGACCAATACTTGGATCCCATCACTATAGTGATAGAATCAAACAAACAAAAAAGACAGTGTCCTGATGTCTGGTTGAAAATTGATAGAAAAATAATGAATACATAACTAAACCCATGAGTTATTCTTATTTCATGCATTACTGAAGTAAGTTAGGAAGAAAAATAATAATTATTCTTTTTTCCTTTTATTTTTTAAGTCTGGGCAGTTTTCTGCATGTTGGTAAGGTCATGTATAATTGATAACAGTCTTCTCAAAGATTACTGTGTTGGTATTGAAAAGATGTAATAAATGGATGAAAAAAAAAGACAGATTGGAAGAAAGTGAGGATGAGGTAATGATTGCATGTGCATGCATTTGTTACAGTTAGTTGGCATGAAGGGTTTTGTTTGTTTTGCTCAAACTAAAATCTGAGGCAGGTGACATTACTGGGTACTGTACAGAGGATTGAAGTATTTTGAAGAAGTACAAGCATGTTGATGGCGTCAGGTGATACCTCTGTTAGAGGGAAGGAAAAAATGAAGAAAACAGCATGATATCTTTTAATATATGGAGCAGATATTTTTTTTCTTTCCTTAGCAACCCTAAAAAAAAGAGGCTTTCTCATCTAGGAAGGTACATAATATGTTGTTGTTTCAGAGACATTGCGAACTGCGTAGGTTATATTTTTTATAATTGAATATTTTAATTTTATTTTCTAGTATTCTGTAAGTCATAATTTTTAATCTGGATTTAAATTGGACTCCATATGCAGATTTTAATATTATTTTAAACAAATTATGTAATAAAATTATTTTAGCTTTTTTTTTTAAGTGTGATGTCTTCTCTCCTAATATGTTTGAGATGAAGAGAAAAACTTTTATGCCCAGTATGAATATATCTATGTATCTGAATCAAATATTCTATGGTCAGTATTACCATCTGATTAAAATTGAATATAATAGTGCCCTTTGGGGAAAAGAAACAGATTGATTTATAGCACTAAGTCATGTCATGTTGTGTATATTCATATTGTCTAGACCATATATTGCTACTAGTAACTGTATTGACCTGAAAATGAAATTGCCCTACAAATTCATAATCTACCATTTACCTGCAAGAAACCGCAGCATGCTGCAGACCCTGTGAACCTGGGTTTGTCTGACAAATGTTACCTTCTATAAGAGTTGTGCAATATTTGTTTCTTTTGTTTCTTAACCCTTTCTTTAATGGCTGGCAAAGATAACTACTTCTATATTATTCCCTCAGAAGCATTCCTTAAAGCATCATTGCCTGTCTCTGGTATTAAAATGTTCTGGAAGTTATCTTCGTAGAATCATAGAATATTTTGGGTTGGAAGAGACCTTAAAGATCATTCAGTTCCAGCCCCCTTATCATTGGAGAGGTGCTTCAGCCCTCTGGTCATCTTCATGGCCACCTCTGGACTCACTCAAGCAGGTCCACGTTCCTCTTGTGTTGGGGCCCCCAGAGATGAAGTCAGTACTGAAGGTGGGGGTCTCACTAGAGCAGAGGGGCACAATCGCCTCCCTCGGTCTGCTGAACACGCTCCTTTTATTGCAGCCCAGGAAGCAGTTGCTTTGTGAGCTGTGAGCGCTCCCTGCTGGCTCATGTTCAGTTTCTCATCAACCACCACCCCCAAATCCCTCTTCGCAGGACTGCTCTCAATCCAATCTAGCCTGTAGTTGTGCTTGGGATTGCCCCAACCCAGGTGCAGGGCCTTGTACTTGGCCTTGTCAAACTTCTTGGGGTTGGCACTGGGCCACCTCTCAAGCATGTAAAGATCCCTCTGGATGGCATCCCTTCCCACGTGCTGCCCGCTCCACACAGCTTCATGGTGTTGACAAACTTGCTGAGGGTGTGCTCGATCCCACTGTCTGTGTCACTGACAAAGATGTTGAACAGGATTGGTCCCGCTACCAGATGCTTATTTTCCTTGAATACTTTGTACTGCAAAAGTAACTCCATGTTTTATTGACATATCTATAAAATTGCAATAATCTACTGCTTGGCATCTCTATGAGAAAATGTTTAAGTGACCATATTTTTGTGTGACAATGGTTTATGAAGTTCATAATACTTGCATCAGGCAGTCCTAGGAAGGTGGAAGGTTCTATGCTTTTGCCTTTGGAAGGTGCTTAAATGAGGCAAGTAGTACAGCCTAATTCAGCCACATCATTTTCCCCACAGCAGTTCTTTTAGTCCACATGCTTGCTGGGATGCCTATTGTTGAATTATGCTTTAATTTTAACAGTGGATTACTTAACTGCTTTGAAGTAAATAACTGGGTTTGATTTCCAGTCTCAGTAGATTTATAAGAAGCGTTTGACTATGTAGTTAAAAAAAGAAAAAAAAAAAAAAAAGAGACTGTTACAGCTTTGTACTTCTATAAATCTGTCTTTATTGTTCAGCATGTATGCAGGCTACTGGGACCCCATTACAAGTTTACAGTTGCTGGGCAATGTGTTTGAAACTCAGTAATGCAGAAATTAGAAGCTGTATGGTTTTCAACTATTCCTACTTGTTTCTGACATGAGATTGATGTCAGAAATTTCACTTGCAAAAATCTCGATACTCAGGATTGAAAGATAGGGCCATTCATAAGGCCCTTATTTCATTGTTCCACTTTTTTTTCCTTACTTGTTTAATCTGTTGGCATCACAGCCAAACATGTGACTATCCAACCATAGAAAATGTCACTCATTTTAGTCATTCCAGAGCTTGATGAATTGTGTGGTAGATTATTTCATAACATGAGTAGAATTACAAATATGCTAGAGAATTCAGAACCAGGTTTTGCTACCCTGGTTTGAAATTCCTGGCAAGAAAGCATACCTGGAGTCTACCAGAGTACTCTGTAAACCAAGGGATTTTTTAGAAGAGGAAGATGCCCTTTCTTGTTCTTACTGTTCTATAGATCCCAGGACTCTCAATGTGAGGAAGAAGTTTTATCATTAAACCTACATTTCTTCTCAGTACCTGCTCAGTGTTCAACCTCAGTCAATATACCAGAGCTTGTCTATCTTAATAATACTTTGCTACCTGACTTACATCTGTAGTAGCATGCCTCATAGCAGCCTAAGAAACTAAGGTATAAAAACTTGAAAATGTCTAGCTTTTGTGGAAATAGAAGTGTGCAACGAGACTATTGCAAGGGAAGGTGTAGATAGAACAGGGCCACCACGTGGGCTAAAACAGCATTTTGAGCTAAGCAGCAAACATACACAGTGATCTGCTGAACTGCTTAACATGCTCCAAAACTGACTTCTATTGACCATATCTTATCATCAGTGCCCAGAAAATAATTCATAGATTTGAGGATTGACAGGGATTTTGTATGCTGAAGTGTCATAGTCTTCATGGACTCCTTTGAATTGTATGGAAATGCTAATTTTAGCTCCTAAATTCTGAGAAGTTTCAGGTGTTAGATCTTCTCTTCTTTGCAAACGGCTGCATCCATTAGGATAACAGTCTAATTTGAAATTCCCGTGTAGAGTAAATTCCTAAATGTGTTATTCTCTTCTGTGCCTAGTTGGAGGCTCAATGTTTGAATCTGTGAGTGACTGGATAGACTGCATCTCTGAGAGACTAGGTGTCTTTGTCACCTATAAGGATGCTTTCATTAAGTATTCATAATATTTAGATTTTGAAAAATCTTCATCTGGGGAAACTGCTATTGTCTAAATGTTCATTCACATTTATAGATTTTTAAAGTGATATCTTCTAATATCCTGTAGGGTCGGAAGAATAAAAATTGTATTTTCAAAACTAACTCAATGGATTGAAATTTAAATTATGTTACTCAGCAACTAAGAGTAAAGGCTTTTTTTTTTTTTTTTTGAGGAACTTGAAGTCTGTGTGCTTTAAAGTGCTTATTTAAATTTAGTATGATTTAGGCTTTGCATTATAAGCTTTGCAAACAGTATCTAAGAAAGCTGATTAAATTCAAAGGAATTAGATATTTGAGTCATTTGAAAAAGATATTTTTCATTTGATTTTTCATTTTTAAACATATGCAATAATCAGTCAGAACATGGCTGTTCGAAGTTTGGACATTAGTGTGCCTAACTTATTGAATGGTGACATTCTTAATAAAAATCATATTTTCTAAGTGGCATTGCATCCATAATTATCTCAAATTGCCGTCAGTAGAAGGGGCACAGAAAAATCCATGCAAGCTTAACTTCCCTAAGTCATGGTGCCAGTATAAGGTTGTCTGGGATACTAATTAGGAACATTACTCTCAGAGTAGAGGCACAGCAAAGGCAGTGCTTCTACAAGATATCACAGCCTGTCATTTAGCATGTTTTAATTACTGTTTACCTAATCTCACCATTACCGGCTATTTTAGAAAAAGGAAGGTTCGCTACTGTTTGTCTTGTTATTCAAAACTTGCTTTTTTACTCAGATGGAGGCAAAATGCCTATCTCCAACTTGCTTGCTATTGTTCTTTGGAATAAAATTTGTTCCTTTATAAATATATAATTTTATATAGATTTTTTTTAAAAATAAATAGTACATTAAACTAAGCAACTCTGGCCATGCCTGGCACTTTTATCATTTGTCTACCTTACACAGTTTACAAAGCCTCTCCTGCTAAAATCTCAGCTTTCAATCAAAAAATTAAAGCAGCTTTCTAGCTGTGGAGAAATAAAATGCATATACATGAGGAAAATACCCACCCCCAAGACTGAGAAAACAGGGAAAGTTAAAATACGTGTCAAATATGTTGTCCATTTTTACCTATTTTTCACGTGATCACATTTTTCATGTGTTTGGGCTTCCAGATTAGGTGTGGTTTGTTTTGTTTTTACCTTTGTTTCTCTCTGGGTTGACTTGGCAGGAAGCAGGAGACACTTCCTTAGTTGAACTACAGTGAAGCAAACTGTTACTTACTCCACACTGGTTTATGAAAGCAAATCTGAGAGGCAAACAGTTACTGACACAGTGGGTTGTAGAGTAAGTGAGTGTGGACATGCCTAGGAGATCTGCAGATCTGTTGTCCTAGCTTTTGGGGGACAGGGACCAGAAAGTGACTCTTCCTGGCACAAGGCACTTAAAAGCACTACCACTCTTCCACTCCTACATCGCACTTCCATTGGGAACTATACTGACATCTTCCATGTGTTGGGATGCTCATTACAGAAATGTTAAGCTCCTGAAAGTTTTATTACAAATATCCTCTCTTGTTTCTCTGAAACATTTATTCCCCTACCATATGGCAAACCATCCAAACAACTGTTGCACAGTCCTCAAAACCACCGTGCTTGTGTGACAGAATAAATTAAACAAGTTACTTATAGGCTAGCTGACTACCTGTGACAACACTGAGCTGCTCTTTGTAAAGTGGAAAGTTTTCTGTAAAATAAACACTTAATGTTTTGGTGCAGCCAGAGAGACACATTCTTCCCTCCCGCAACTGTGGTTTCAAGGCTGCCTTTATGGGGAGTCAGTGTACCTGCCCACGTGTGTTCTTTTATTGAAGACACAACCAATGGCACTTCCTCTTCTCTCATCTTCCTCAATCAAGCCCAGAATACAGCATGAAATTCCTATGTGGAAGTTTGGATGTTACATTAATTCAGAAGGTATGAATATGGGTTAGTACCTTTTTTTTTTAGCTTTTTAGGAAACTCAAAATAGTTCTGCCTTTAAGATCAACTTTTGCAAAAGCAAAAAAATCACTTTGCAATTGAAAAAAAAAGATTTTTTTTTTAAGCATTTTCAAACATATACATTAAAATTTGGGAAAAGCAATAGACACTGAATTGTTCTCTCTCTCTCTGTACATATATATATATATATATATATGTACACATAGAGAGAAACAGGCTGAGAAAGTTGGGGCTGTTCAGCCTGGAGAAGAGAAGGCTGTGGAGACCTCATAGCAGCCTTCCAGTGTCTGAACGGGGGCTATAGGAGTGCTGGGGATGGACTCTTCATTACGGACTGTGGTGATAGGACAAGGGGTAGCAGGTTAAAACTTAAACAGGGGAAGTTTAGATTGGCTTTAGGGAACAAATTCTTTGCTGTAAGGGTGATAAAGCACTGGAATGGGCTGCCCAGGGAAGTTGTAAACATTCCATCCCTGGCAGGTTGGAGGCCAGGTTGGACAGAGCCTTGGGTGGCATGTTTTAGTGTGAGGTGTCCCTGCCCATGGTGGGGGGATTGTAACTAGATGATCCTAAGGTCCTTTCCAACCCTAACTGGTCTATGATTCTATCTCTAGCAATATGTGTATATAGATACATATATATGTGTGTATATACACGCGGACACACATTTAGTGGCCCAAACCCATGCTCAAAGTGAAAGAATGAATCATGGTTTGAATTTCCTATAGTAAATGCCAATGAAATTGTCGCACCTTGAGTCTTGAGTATATTTCCAAGTTCCTTTAGGCAGTCCTCATTGCAGTCATGTTCAGAGCCAGGAAAATTTTGAGTATATAAGGTAGTAGATACTAAGTTCTTTCCCTTAAAATGGAGAGAAGCTGTGTATGTTTTTCATTATTAACCAGAAGCATATGGAGAGTGCAATGAAGATTTTTAATTTTAATTATATTTCATCCAAGACCATTACCCAGTTTACTCAGACGTTTCTAAAAAAAGACTCTTAACTCCTATGAAGTTCCACTGAGTAGTTTGCTTAGGTCATTTCTCACATTAAAAACAAGTATTGCTTTTACTAAAGTGTATAAATGGAGAAAGATAATTTTTCTATTCCTAGCCTTTCTTCAACATCTTTAAAATTAAATCTGTTAACATAATATTGATTCTAGGAGGCAGTATGTGTGCTGAATCCTTGGTTACAACAGTAGTATAAATGCAAGAATATTGTGCAGCTTTTTCCTCTCTTCTGTTAACTGAAGTCTTCTTGTGCAAGTCTTGATTTGAAATTGAAATAAATGTAGTAATGCATACAGTGCAAGATATGTGTTTGAAAATTAAAATGAAAGAAGACAGACATTCAGTGTCTCTCATTTTTATGTAGTATAGCTTGGCCATGAGACATATTTCCAGTAGCCTCTGAAGATTTAGGCACTCTCATATAAAATTGCTATTTTCTCTAAAGGTATAATAATATTTGTGTGTTTTAAAAATAGTAAAAGCATAATACTAGTCATGCTTTTGCTAGTACCTGGGTTCTACATAATGTAATTAACTAGAGTAGAATTTGGACTATACGATGCCTTAACTACTCTTTATGAAGTCCTTCAGAAGAAATCGTACTTTTTAGAAAGTAATAAAGGAAGGATGATCACATTTAGTAGAAATGCTCCAAGGAAACTGTTATTTAAATTAAAAAAAAAATATATAACAAGATTGCTCAGAATAAATATATGTTTTTTCCAGGGGAGATACTTCTTTTAGTACATCAAAACTGTATAAATGAAAAAAAAAAAAGCTAATTACTTTAAAGATGTGAGTGTCTAGATATCTGTACATGCTGGGGTTTAATATCTGAATCCAGAAATAAGCATGAAATTAATTCAGTAACTTCTTGAATATAAGTAGTTATATATATTTTAAAAGTCTCCAGTGCAGCCCAAATTTTATCTCTGTGGTATACAGCACATTCAACTTGTGTGATAACTGGAGAGCCATTCAAATAGCTTAATGCATAGCTGCTTGCAAAACCATAGAGAATAAAAGTCTGATTCATAAAAACTGTTATCTGCTGGCTAAGTGGATTTTTCATGTAGAATATAATTTTATGGAGGAGTGGACTTGAACAATTTTTTATAAACTTGTCTTGTGAGAAATTGGATGCGTCCAGTTCACTGCAGAGTACATGATACAAAGAAGTCAAAACCCAAGCCAGATCAAGGGTATCTGCAATACACAACATGTTTGTAACTGTTAAATTCACATGCACTGAATGTGTAGGTTAATTACTAGAATGTATTACCCCAGAGGTCTATTTTTATTCTTTGTGTTGTGGGAAATCTCCGTTTCAGGCAGTAGACTTGTGAAGAGAAATGTGAATTGATGTGTCACTTTTTCTGAAAAATCTAAAAGTAAGTCTTTAAGCATAGCATGCTTTATATGGAAGAGCTTTATAAGGAATGGAGTTGTAATGAGCCTAAGTCTCTGTAACAGCCTGCACTGTTGGTACCCCAGTGCCCTTTCCAAAGGCAATCTCCTGGGGAGGGGAAATTAGGTAAATAGCTGTTAAGAGCCACAAATGCCTTCTGAAGCCTTAGACGCAAATATTATGGTATGAAATTCCTTCTGGATGTCTCTCTTTCCTGGATTGATAAGCAACCACAGTTTAAACTTATTGATGGAAATAGTTATCCCTAGTATGACCTTCAATTAATAGCCTTTGTTTTCCATGTAAAAAACCTGCTTAGTGCCATTTCTTGTGTTAACAAATAAATAAGGGAAGAATAGATCCAGCATTTTATAAATGCAAGCATTTTTATGCTAACAGATCTAATAATCTGTGTGTAACATGCCTTTCAAGTATATATATCATATTTATGTACAAATAGGTACTTTTCCTTCATATTAAGAAAACAACAGTACCCTCCTCCAGTTGACTGCTCCTACAGCTTTCTCCTTTTCATCCATTTCCCGATGTTTAGCAGTCTCCCAGAGCTTTTATTGCAGAAGTTTATTGACTAGCTTTATCCCTACAAATATTTAAAATTTAATCCCTTTCATCCCAATTTATAATATTTTCAGAAATCTGCTCTGCTCTTGTGAGACCTCACTTGAATATTGTGTACAGCTCTGGTGTCCTCAACGTAAAAAGGACATGGATCTGTTGGAACAAGTCCAAAGGAGGGCCATGAGGATGTTCAGGGGTCTGGAGCACCTCCCATATGAAGATAGAATGAGAAAATTGGGGCTGTTCAGCCTGGAGAAGAGAAGGCTGCATGGAGACCTCGTAGCAGCCTTCCAGTATCTGAAGGGGGCCTA